>JAQFVV010006448.1:863969-909283 GCA_028023455.1 Epiperipatus broadwayi | reverse complement strand
GTCCATCAATAGGTGTAGGGATTGCAATAGGTGCAAGTTGTAAGATTAGAGCCATATGATCAGAGAAAGCAACAGGGGTTAAGGCTGCATCAAGGTTGAAATGGAGGTCTGGGGTGTAGAAAACCAAATCAATCAGGGACTTTTTAGTTTTGGTATAGAAAGAGTAGGCTTCAGGAGGGAAGAAACCCTCTCCACACATTAATCTGCGATTTATTAGATGCAAAAATCTCTTGTTGAAGTCATTGTATGTGGTGTTAAGGTCTCCCAGAAGATTAGTAGGGGAGGCTCTGTTAGTATTGATGGCATTTAGGATATGAATTAATTTTAGATTTTGAGAGGTGTCTTTGGCTGTATATATATAAGCTATGATGATCGGATAACCCCAATAGTCTATTTCTATGACAATAATATTGGCATCTAGGAATAGAATGCTAAAACTGTTTGGTGGTGTTGACTTGCTGATAAGAGTACCGACTCCACCTGAAGCAGAATGGCCTATGGAAAATCTAGTAAATCCGAGAGCAGAGAGAAGAGATAATATTTTATGATCAGTCTTATGGTGAAATTTAGTTTCACCCATAAGAAGTATATGAGGGGAGCAGAGCGAGAGCCAGTTTTTAATAGCTAGAACTCTATCAATTGAGTTGATGCTGCGAATGTTAATGCCAGCAATTTTGCAGAACATGATAGATTAATCCAAACCATCCTCAGCAATGTGTACCAAGTCAATGTGGACATCCCCTAGTTAATGAGTTCTGATGTTGTTTGGCAATCAGAGTCTTGTGATTTAACTTGTGGATGAATTGGTGATATATTTGTTGGTTGAGGAAACACATCCATGAAGTCTTCAGTGTCTGATGAAGTAGTGTAATCTGTCTGATATTTGTCAGATGGATCAATGGTATCGATGGTTATAGGATCCATGGTTTTCCTTTTTTTTTCTATGGATTTGTGAAGCTTTGTGCTGGATAAATCTGAAATTTGTTTGCTAGCGGGTGGTGGTGAATAATGTATTGGATGGGAGGTGTCATCATCAGAGCTTGATTTATCTGAGCGAATTGATTTTAATTTTCTTATTTGTATTTTGGGTATTTGTTATGTTGGTTTTTTGGGGGTTTTTAAGTTTAATAGTGTTGTTTTCTTTTTCCTGTTCTTTTGATGAAAGTGTTTTTTTATTGTTATAAGAATTTGGTTTAAATTTTAGTCCTGAGTCATTTTTGGTTTGCTGTAACTGTTGTGAAGCATTAATTATGCTGACTTCCGGGTTGAGTGTTTGATAAGTCTTTTCATCTGGATGGTTAATTATTGCAGGCATTGAAGAATTGAGGACAGGTTGTGGATTGCTTTGTTTAGGTTTGTTAGACTTAGCTGGCCCGAATGATGATGCATCATTGGTTATAAGCTGGGTGGGAGTTGTTATAGATGAATTGTTTTGAAATTTTTTAGGTGTATTTTCTTCTTTGCCTGGGTTTTCCTTGCTCTGGTTAGATGGTTTGGTCATATTGTCTTCTATTGAAGAAAGAGTTTGGCCTAGCATTGTTTCTCAGGGATTAGTACAATATGTATCATATGAATGATCTTGAGTATTATATTGGTTTGAGTGATTGGTTTAGTGGCAGTATATGTTATTGCTTGGTTCTCTGATTCACTACTATTAGTGTAGAGGTTGGTGTTTGTTCTTTCTTGAAGATTTTCATTTTGAAAGATAGGTTTGGATGTGAAAGTGTTTGTTGGAGGATTTATTTGAATGAGATTGTCTGGGTTTGTGAGGTTGCTGTTAGGATTAGTCCCATGTGGTGATTGTCTATTTAAGAATGTGATAGCTGTATTAATAGGTCTACCAGGGCATCTGTCAACTTTATTCTTTTTAATATGACAGTGTGTGCATATTCTTGCTGCACAATCTTTAATAAGCTGTGTTCTTTAAAGGCAGAAGAAACATTGTGGCTGTACTCCCCTGAAGGTCAAAACCATAGGAGAGCCTCTTGCAGTAATAATGGTGGGTATGTCAGTGGGTATAATGTTTTTCTTTAATGTAAGTGTGAAGATAACTGTATTGGACAGGATTTGATCTTCGAAGTGAGGGTTTAATAGGTGTTTAAATTTGCTAACTGAACCATAATTAATAAGGATGTCTTGTAGTTCTTGTTCTTTCAAGTGGGCAAGGCAGTTTTGAATTCTGCCAGATAGTGTAACTGGACGGTTCATATCTATGGAGCATAGTATATAATTTCCCAAAGATCGGTAGTTATTTTTAAAGTTCATATGGTCCGCCCACGTTTTAAACTCAACGATAACATAGCAGTCATTGGGATGGTTAAGGATCATGTGAATGCCTCTGCCTAATTGATTTTGATTGATTAGACTGTATAGTTGTTCTAGAGGGAACTTATATAACACACATTGTTGATTTGTTATGGCTAAGATTAATGACTTATCACTGTAGTAGTTTGTAAACGATTTATACAGTGTGTTGGGAATCGTTTTGTTGAAATCGTTATTTATTTTTAGGAACATGTCGTCATTAAGATCATTTATATTAAATGAGACATTTTCTAGAGTGTTTGATTCTTGTTCTGTGTCTAATTCTGAGATATTCAAATATAGTTCATAGAAATTATCGGCCTTAATATTTTCGGAGATGCTCTCAGAATTTTTAGACCTTATGATATTTGTGTACGTAGAGGAATTTTTCAATATTGGAATTGATGAAATTGGTTTAGATTGCAAGTTGGCTGATGTAGCAATGGATTGTTCTGTGCTATAATCTTTGTTTGTTTTGGAATGAGATTTATTAGTTTTAAAATTTATTTCTTTTTTTGATTTTTAAATTTACTGTTGACAAACTTAATGTGATAGTGCTGTTTTTGTCGCCCTCTGGTGGAAAAGTTTTAACTTTAAAAAATTCGCTGAAATCATCTTGTTGGAAATTTTGTCTATTATTTTCAGATATGGTTTTCAGGGTATTATTGGGAAGGAAATTGCTCATTAGAGTCTTCTGAAAGAGCGTAAAGACTTCGGAGAGGAGATGATTGGTTTTTGCTTGTATTTTTAAGGATTTCAATAGTATTGCTTGATGAGATATTTATGCTATTGTTTATATTAGGGGTAAGTTGACTATTTTCTAAACTTTTGTTGATATTTGCGATGCTGTTTTCATTTGATTTATTGGTTTGTGGGTTTTTATTTGTAGTAGAAGTTAGTTTAGTTGCATTTAGATTAGATCTAAGGCTATAATATTTACGACCGAAGACTGCATTGCTAGATTGCATGCTGAGATCGGGGTTAACATTAATTTGAGAGTTATCGATTATATTATCACTTTCCATAATATATAATGATTAAAACCGACTTACCTTGAATAAAAAATGTAACGGTAAGGGGACAATCGTCCCTGTCTTCTTGAAACTGAATCACTAAGGGACGCTTTTTCTAAGACAAGTTGCAAAGATCACATATTGTAACTTTAACTTTATTTACATCATTCCATGCAAAAACTCTCATTATACTTTATTATATATATATATATATATATTCTAACCCAAGTAAATACAGACGATGTTACTATCTATCAAAATAATAACGGACAGGCTGCTTCCATTATAACCCGGTAACACCAGAGAGCGGATTCTATTAAAGTAAATCGGACGGGAAGCCAAACCCTCTATTATCTAATATGGTTCTTTATAGCTCTTCGTTAGGTTAGTTATATAATTCGGCTACAGAGATATGCATCTCAGACAGAGAAAAAAAAAATTATCATTAATAAAATAGATTTAATAAAACAATTTAGAATAAACTAACATTCTCTCTCTATCTAAAACACATTCTCTGAGCTATAAGTACTTGCACTATTTGACAATGATGATGATGATTTTATTTCATTGTTAATATTACTGACTAAATTACAACATTCAGCAATTTGCCCATATGCTCTCAGAATATTTTATTATTATACAATTAAAAGTTTCCATCTCTTTAGCCATGCCACACTTGTAATATTAATCATACTGAATTAATTCTTTCTTTAAGAGCACTTATAATACTGACACTAATCTCAGGGTTCTCTGTTATATTTACTAAAAAGTTCGGCAGTATTGTGTTGTCCAATAGAGCTGACATTCTGGTTGGCTATAGAAAACATTTAACTTATTTAAATTCCAGGTGTCTTCATCCACATATCAACTATTATAATATTTAGCAAGATGATGACCTTATTAAAGAACAACGTGTAATTTTGAATAATACTGCCAATTTATAATCCAGAATCTCAGTTGGAATGATGAAAAGACAAGGGTGCTTTTGTGTCCTTCCATCACCCATGACAACACAATAATTAACTAAGATTTAATACTTAGACACTTCACTTAAATGTGTATGGAACAATATGCAATCAAATATATTAGTTTGGGAATAAAGTGATTTTACACACACATAAAATAAAATGTTTTGGTCTGAAGTTTCAATTCCATAAATAATTCTTATTAAATTAAAAATAGAATGAAATATTCTGATCTGCAATATAATTGTCTATCTAGTGTATTGAATTTGAGATTTCATAAATAATTTTGGACTCAAGAAAGTATTGCAAGTATTATGCAGATACACTTTTATTTAGCACATAAGAAAAATGACTCAAAACAGCTTTTAATAAGACTATATTTATTATTAAATTCTAACAATATTTCAATTTATTCTTACAATTTAACAAAAACGATCCCTTAGGATTAACATAATAAACAAAAATTTACACTTTAGTTGATCCCATATGGATAAAACAAAATAATAACTAATAATAATTAGTCTATGCTTTTAGACTTAGATTCGAACTACTTCTTCATCTTTGTTATACATTGACTCATATTAATTATAACAAATTAAATATTATTGTCGATACACTAACTTATCAGTTGAGTGTATCTTATATGAACGGCTGCTTAACTTTATTCTGACTATGTGTTTTAAAATAAAAATAATTGGATTCTAGGCAATGCGTACAAACGATTATTATCATCGTATCTTTAACTAAACGACAGTTTTTTTACCCAGATAACTTATTATAATTTATGGGTTATTTATCAGAAATTACACTTATTATTCTAATATTTACCTGAATAACAACTGAAGTTGTTATACACATTGTTTCCTCCATATAAGTTATATTGTGAGTGCTACTTAATAATTAACCTGAATTAAACTTAGTATTTGAACCCTCCTTTGGCAAATAAAAATTTATAAATCACGCAAATTTAAACTTATTATCTCCATTGACTTATGTGTGGATTACCCGCACTATTCCGACGCACAATCCAGACATTGATCATATATACTAGCACTCTATTTTTACTAAATGGATCAGAAGGAATTTACCTCCAGTATACCAGTTATCTTGCCATAACTTTTTAAATAAAACACAATATTCTACACCTTCCGTGGTGGAATTATCTCTATTTTCTCATGAGGAAAAGGGAATAATATCGTAGATACGAAGAGTTAACGACTATATTAAAATAGTTTGGTGGGTCCTTGCCTCTTACCTGGGCCTAATAGGAACACACACCAATATAATCCTCTCATGGGATTTTACCGAACGAAATAAACTAAATATGGTATAAATGGCTGATCGTCCTGGCTCTGGAAAGCAATCGCTTCGGTTATAACCATACCCGAATTCTAGATTTATTTATTCCCCTCATGAAAAATAAAGCTTTTGGGGAGATTATTTTCCGTCCCTCAAAATAAATACATACAATTATTACTAATGGGAATATTAATCATATACTGATGCTATTCAGGGCAAGACAAGCAAATACACTAATTACACAAAATTTATATTCCGGGGTATACTTAAATCAACGTCTGTAATCAATGGATAATACAAAATAAACATAATAATTTTCACTTTTGCCAAAGAAACATTCAACAAGTAATTGGTTATATAGTAATTTGAACTAAATTAAGTGAATGCGTTAATAAAAAAAATAATTGGGAATAAATTCCGCAATTAACATAGTATAAATTTGTTTAAACTTTAAATAAATAAGATTCTGTATAGCACTTCTTTTTAATTACTTCTGATAATTTTAACTAGATATTTTATCTATTAAGTAACTAAACTTTTCCACTTTTACGCATTTAACATATAAATTTATACCCATAATTGCCTATGATAAGTAAACACATTTTATAAAAATATTTTCCATGTCAAATATAAATTTAACCTAATATAATTAAAAGAAAACATACCTTTATGATTACTAGGTCATTTAAATACTACTTGAATATACATCTTTTAACCTGTTGATAAAAAAATATACATAATTTTTCAAATAAAAAATATTACTTAACAAGTGTTTATTATCTTTCTAGAAAAATGTTTTTCCGTTGGGCACTTTATTTAGATGAAGAATTTGATCCTTTCGTAGTTCACGAAGCAAAAATTTAAAACAAGAAACACATTTTATTATATCATTTCTATGAAAGTTGCACCCATTCTGGCGCATTTAATAATTAAGCAAAGAAAACATAATAGCGTTGGATATTAATTCTTCTTTGAATTAACTTATATAATTTTGGGATCCAAGAAAGACAATACATAACTTAACATGACGAATATTTTGACGCTTGACGATCACATATATACAATTCTTTTCCTTTTTAATATTGGCGATACGTACCATTTTATTTAGCTAGATGGTTTAAGAATAAACTAATGCGCGACTTTTAGGAAATATTATAATTATAAGGGCTGCAGCTGACTTACGTAGATAGAATTTTATGGACTCTAGTTGAGGTATAATATAACATATTATTTTAAAGTTATAATTAAGTCACTTATTGGTTAGTTTTTATTCCTACTCTAGGAATTATAAGTCTTCTTTAATAATGAATTTCCGTAATATGCACGCATACAAAATTTTCAATACTTGCCTTGAGAAAATTTATATTTTCCTTTTTAAAATTATGCAGGTGCATAAGTAAATATCCTTTATCATTCATATTATTTCTAGATAATTTTCATTGAATAAATTATATTTTAATGTGAGGAGCTTTCATTATTTTTAAATGCAGACAATGTCAGTTAAAAAGAGCGCGGAATTTTATAGTTAACTTTCCTTAGCCTTTATCATATGTCTTTTAAATTATAAATTTTTCTTTTATACCAAGAAAAATTTATCAAATAAGGTAAAGTTAATAAATAATTGTTTATTTGCTGGAAATTGTTTATATTATTTACTTTAAACATAATGACGCTTTCAGTGATTACTGTAATCAATACGGTCATTTTAAACTTTAGCACACGATAGTATAATTTTTTAGTATAAAAACTTTATAATAGGTCGATGGACATAGAAAAGCAGAATATCCTATCAATTAAGTTTAGCCAAACATGATATTATCAAACATTTAATGGACTGATATTTATTTCTGCAATAAAAAATATAAAAAATTTTGTTACCAAATTTCAGTACTCACTCCTTCTTGAAGACTAAATAGCAGACTAAACTTTTTTTCCAGTTTTTGGCGGTCTTGTTTTATTTTAGCGACCTCTTACAGAGAAAAAAATCATTTAATTATACATAAACAAAAGAAAGGAAAAAAAAAAAAACTTATTACAGTTATATTTTGTTCTGTATGGTTTAAATGAACTACAAGATAATTTGACAAATAATGTAAAATAATAAATACATGTAATTGACACTGTTTATTAGTGGTGTATATTTCTGTATACATTATTGTCTAAAATAATTTAAAAACTAAAATTACGAGAAGCTATGTTGTTATGATAAGATACTCACCTATCCCCCCCCTGTCCATCTACAATCAATTACTATTTATAATATGCCTTTATACTATATTAATTGCTCTTATGGTTAATATTTTTAATTAAATTATTTCTGCTCTTTTTCAAAATGACATTAAATTACTAAATTTATTAGTTATTTGCTTAAAACATGTTAAAGTGAGTAATAGCCTATTTTATTAATCACTTAATATTATTACTATTTTAATTTTTTATTTTCTAGAAAAAGATAGCATTGTTTTCCTGTGGAAACGATGCTAAATAGACCAAGTGTCAATAACACTAGGTTACAATATATATATATATATATATATATATATATATATATATATATATATATATATATATATATATATATATATATATTCTAACCTATCTAAAGACGACTTCACTTCTATGAAAGAGAATTCGGAACATATCAAACGATGGCTTCTATTATTATGAAATAAAATTCGGAAATCCTAAACGCTTCCATATATGATTCGGGTAGCAAACCCTATATTACCTAATATAGCTCGACGTTTGGTTAGTTATAATAATTCAGCTACAGCGATATGCAGTTCAGACAGAGATAGAATTAAAAAAAATTATCGTTAAAAAATAAATTTAAAAAAAAAATTTAGAATAACTAACATTCTTTCTCTATCCAAAACACATTCTCTGAGCTGTAAGTACTTGCACTGTTCGACAATGATGATGATGATTTCATGTCATTGTTAATATTACTGACTAAAATAAAACATTCATTAATTTGCCAATATGATCTCAATATTTTTGTTATTATACAATTAGACGTTTCAATCTCTTAAGCCATGCCACGCTTGTAATGTTGATCATAATTGATCAATTCTTAATTTAAGAGCACTTATAATAATGACACTAATCTCAGGGTTCTCTGTTATATTTAATAAAATGCTCGGCAGTATTGTGTTGTCGCATATGACTGACATTCTGGTCGGCTATAGGAAACATTTATCTTATTTAAATTCCAGGTATCTTCATCCACATATCAACTATTATAATATTTAAAGAGATGATAACCATATTCAATAACAACGCATAATTTTGAATAATACAGCCCTTTTATCCAGAATCTCAGTCGGAATGATGAAAAGACAAGGGTGCTTTTGTGTCCTTCCATTATCCATGACAACACAATAATTTAACTAAGATTTATTACTTAGACACTTCACTTAAATGTGTAAGACACAATGTGTAACCAAAGCTGGTAGTTTGGGAAGAAAGTGATTTTACACACACATAAAATAAAATGTCTTGGTCTGAAGTTTTCAATTCCATAAATAATTCTTATTAAATTAAAATATAATGAAATATTATGATCTGCCTACAATTGTCTATCTGGTGTATTGAAATTAAGATATCATAAATGATTTCGGACTCAAGAAAAGTATTGCAAGTATTATGCAAATACACTTTTATTTAGCACACAAGAAAAATGACTCAAAACAACTTGTAACAAGACTATAATTTATTATTAAATTTTAACAAGATTATAATTTATTATTACAGTTTAACAAAACTATCCTTTATGATTAACATAATAAACAAACATATACAATTTATTCGATCCCATATGGATAAAACAAAATATAACTAACATTAATTCGTCTATACTTTTAGACCTGGATTCGAACTACTTCTTCATCTTCTTTTTACATTTATGCAAATTGAATATAACAAAATAAATATTATTATCGATACATCAACTCATCCATTTAGTGTATCTTATATGAACGGCTGCTTAACTTTATTAACTAACTATTTGTTTTAAAATAAAAATAATCTGATTCTAGGCAATGCGTACAAACGATTTTTATTATCATATCTTTAATTAAATGATAGTATTTATTTAAATAACTTATTATAATTTATGGGTTATTTATCAGAAGTTACACTTATTATTTTAATATTTACCTTAATAACAACTGAAGTTGTTATACACACTGTTTTTCTAAGTATAAGTTATATTGTGAGTGCTACTTAATCATTAACCCGAATTAAACCTAGTATTTGAATCCTCCATTGGCAAATAAAATTTTTAAATCACGCAATTTTAAACTTACTCTCTCCATTGACTTATGTGTGTATTACCAGCACTATTCCGCCGCACAATCCACACATTGATCATATATACTAGCACGCTATTTATACTAAATGGATCATGAGGAATTAACCTCCAATATACCCGTTATCTTGCCATAACTTTCTAAACAAAACACAATATTCAACACCTTCCATGGTGGAATTATCTCTATTTTCTCATGAGGAATATGGAATAACACTGAAGGTCTGTAGAGTTAACTACTACATTAAAATAGTTTGGTGGGTCCTTGCCTCTTACTTGGGCATAATAGGAACCCACACCAAATATAATCCTCTCCTGGGATTTTAACGAATGAAATACACTAAATACTATATAAATTACTGATCGTCCTAACTCTGAGAAGCGATCACTTGGGTTATAAACATACCCGAATACTAGATTTATCTATTCCCCTCATGGAAAATAAAGCTTTTGGGGAGATCATTTTCCATCCCACAAAATAAAGACATTACAATTATTACTTATGCGAATATTAAGCATATACCAATGCTATATCGGGGCAAGACAAGCAAATACACTAATTACACTAAATTTATGTTCCGGGGTATACTTAGATCAACGTCTGAAATCAATGGATAACACAGAATAAACCATAATAATTTTCACCTTTGCCAAAGAAACATTCAACAAGTAATTGGTAGTCTAGTATCTTGAACTAAATTAAGTGAATGCGTTAATAAAAAATAATAGGGAATAAGCTCCGCAATTAACATAGTATAAATTTGTTTCAAACTTTAAATAAGTAATATCCTGTATAGCACTTATCTTTAATTACTTCTGATAATTTTAACTAGATATTTTACCTATTAAGTATCTAAATTTTTCTTCTTTTACACATCTAACATATAAATTTATACCCATAATTGCATATCATAAGTAAACACATTTTATAAAAAAAAAAAAAAATTTTTTTTTTCTTTTTTATGTCAATATAAATTTAACCTAGAATAATTCCATGAAAACATACCTTTATGATTACAAGGTCATTTAAATATTACTTGACTATACAGCCTTTAACCTGTTGATATAAAAAAAATACACATAATTTTACAAATTAGTAAAAAAAATCATTACTTAACAAGTGCTTATTATCTCACTAGAAAAATGTTTTTCCGTTGGGCAATTTATCTAGATGAAGAACTTGATCCATTCGTAGTTCACGAAGCAAATTTAAAATAAGAAACACATTTTATTATTTCATTTATATAAAAGTTGCCTCCATTCTGGTGCAATTAATAAATTAGGCAAAGAAAACATAGCAGCATTGGATGTTAATTCTTCTTTGAATTAACTGCTATAATTTTGGGGATCCAAGAAAACAATACATATTTTAACATGACGAATATTTGACGATAGACGATCACATATACAATTCTTTTCTTTTTACTATTGGCGATACGTATCATTTTTAGCTAGCTGGCTTAGGAATAAAACTAATGCGCGAATTTTTCCAAAATACTATTATTATAACGACTGCAGCTGACTTACGTGGATATAAAGTTTTAACGACTCCAGTTGATGTATAATATAACATATTATATTATAGTTATAATTAAGTCACTAATGTTTGTAGTTTTTATTCCTACTCTAGGAATTGTAATTTGTCTTTAATAAGGAATTCTCCGTAAAATGCACACATACAAATTTTCCGATATTTGCCTTGAGAAAATTTATATTTTCTTTTTAAAAAATATACAGGTGCATAAGTAAATATCATTGATCATTAATATTATTTTTAGATAATTTTCAGTGAATAAAACATATTTTAACGTGGGGAACTTACATTATTTTCAAAGCAGACAATTTCTTTTAGAAAGAGCGCGAAATTTTCTAGTTAACTTTCCTTGGCTTTTATAATATGTCTTTTTAATTATAATTTTTCTTTTATACCACGAAAAGATAATTAAATAAGGTAAAGTTAACAAATAATTGATTATTTCCTGGAAATTACTTATATTACTTATTTTAAACATAATGACATTTTCCGTGATTGCTGTAGTCAATACGGTCATTTTGAACTTTAGCATAAGATAGTACATTTTTGCGTATAAAAAGCTTTAAAATAGGTCGATGGCAACAGAAACAGAATATCTTATCAAATAGGATTAGCCACACATGATATTATTAAAAATTTACTTGACTTATATTTATTTCTGCAATAAAAAATAATAAAAAATTTGTTACCGAATTTCAGTACTGCTTCCTCCTTGTAAAACTAATGTCAGACTAAACTTTCTTCAAAATTTGGCGGTCTTCTTTTAGCGACCTCTTACAGAAAAATAATCATTTAATTATAACATAAATAAAAGAAAAGGAAAAAAAAACTTATTACAGTCTTATATTTCTGTATGATTTAAATGGATTACAAAGTAATTTGACAAATAATGAAAAATAATAAATACATTTAATTAACAATGCTTATTAGTGATGTATAATTCTGTATACATTATTATCTAAAATAATTTAAAAATTACCAGAAGTTATTGTGCTTTATGATAAGATACTCATCTACTCTCCCTCTACCCATCCAAAATCAATTACTGTTTATAATATGTGCTTTTATACTATATTAAATTGCTCTTATTGTTAATATTTTAATTAAATTATTCATGCTCTTCTTCAAAATGACATTGGATTACCAAATTTTTTAGTTATTTGCTTAAAACATGTTACAGTGAGTAAATAGCATATTTTATTAATCACTTAATATTATTATTATTTTACTTTTTTATTTCCTAGAAAAGGATTGCATTGTTTTCCTGTGGAAACAATGCCAAATAAACCAAGTGACAATAACACTAGGTTACAATTCTCCCACCATTATGAAAAAATAAAAAATAAAATACTATATGCCTTATTAATATTTCTTATTGTATTGCTAGGTCTATATCATACTTCTCTTAGAAGTTAATCAATTCAATCTTACAGATTTAATTTTGTTTAGGATATGGTAGTAAGCTTCGGGCATTATAGGTACCTCTTGTTCCATCAGGGGTTGAGACCAAAAAGGCATTCTCACCCACTTGTTTCACAATTTCATAGGGGCCTTCATAAAGATACATAAATTTTCAAAACATATGCTTCCGGAGATTACTCACATGGGGAGTTCTAATTAAGACAAAATCGTGGACTTTAAAAGGATGTGGACTGGTTTTGGAATAACGAGTGCGTTTATCACCCATCTTTTTCAGGTTAATTCTAGCCATTGCTTGGTCATGTTCCACATTAATATTTTCCTCTATTACGGGTAACGGTGTTTTTATTAGTAAAGGTTCAGGTCTACCAAAGTGTAGCCGAATTGGAGACATCCTAGTAGACTCATTAATAGTTATATTTATATAATTAATAACTTGTGGCAACTTATTGACCCACTGTTTGTGATCCCGTTCTATGTAAACTCGGAATAACCTGCTTATCTCATGCATGATTCTTTCACTTGGATTGGATTGGGGATTTCTAATTGAGCACATGATATGTTGAATATTTTGCTTTTTACCCCACTTTTTCCATGTACCAGAGATGAATGCAGTAGCGTGATCAGTAAGTATTGAAGCTGGTTTTCCTACTAATGGAATTTGATATGTTTCCAAGCACTTAGTAACATTTTTAGCATCTGTTTTTTTTTTTGGAACTGGGTAAGCAGAGACATATTTGGTAAAAACATCATACATCACAAGAATAAATTTTTGACGGTTGAAAGGTGGAAGTGGTCCATAAAAGTCCAGTGCCAATAATTCATTGGGCTTACTGGGCAGTATGGGTTGAAGTGTTCCCACATATGTCTAAAAATAGGGCCCCGAAGTGAGGAACATTCCTGCGAGGTCCTTTTTAATTTAATGCCCCGCTATTTTTACTACCTTTGATATTTTTCTTTGGCATCATTGGGATACCACTAGTAGAAGGTTGATTCTCATTTAGAATCCTTCTTTTCACTGTCGGCCTACTGAGGTGGCTATTTGGTTTACTATAGGGATTTGTCCTATAATATCCCTTTTCTCTACTTAACCTCCTCTTTCCCTCATAGGACCTATCTGTAAAATTAATATTGTTTACCATAGGATGGGTGTCCCTATTTATCCTACTCCTATGATCCATATTCCTATCACTGGTTTCTAGCGAATCTAAAATTTCGACTACCTCTTCTATTGTATGTCGGTCAGCAGCAATCAAGACCTGCTCGATATGCCTCGGTAAATTATGGCGAATTATTCGTACAATTTGGGTCTCAGACAACGGATAAGCTGTCAACGTTTTCAGTTTGACGGCCTGACTCCTGAAAAACTGAGTGTAACTGCCCTTATTTACATGGTATCTTTCCTGAGATATTTGATACCTGAGGTTGTCTTGGCGGTCTTCCCCCCAAAAACTGGCTAACATAAGATATTTAAAGTCCCCATATGTTTCCGGTTTTATAAATAACGATTGCCACCAATCTTTAGATGCCGCACACAAATGGTTTGTGGCAATGGCAATCTTCTCTACCTCAGACAAATGACATAAGGTGAACAATTCATCTAAATTTTGGAGATATTCATGTGGATTCTCCAGGTATTCTCCTTTAAAGAATTTTATTTTGAGGAATTTCAAGGCCATGGAGCTATTACTTTCGGGCTCTAACATGACTTTATGTCTGGCCTCATTCAATGGATTGTACATTGATTCAAGTGGACTAATCATTGTATGTAACTCAGAGATTACGGGTTTATTATGATCATTATTGATTTCCTTAACCTGAGTTTCAGATACATTTTTACTATGAACAACTTTATCCATATTAAGGTCCATAGCTTTCATACGACTTTCTAATCCCAATTTATAATTTTGCCATTCACAGTCTATTCTTGTAGAACTGTCCTTAAGGCCTACATTTAAATGTTGAATTTGTTGCTTTAACTGGTTAATAGTTTCATCTTTCTCTAACTCAAGTTTATCTTCTAGTCTTTGATATATTGTACCCTCACACTGATTCATATATTCCCCTATTTCCTCTTTGAGATCATTATGTAATATTTGTGAATTATTCTTTAATATCTCATTAAAATGTTCTACCTTTCCTATAACTTGAATTAGCTCACTTTCTATATTTTTATTAATTTCACATTGGGTTACCTCTTGAGTTTCTAACTTAGCTATTCTGCTAGTAATCTGGCTCTGACATCCTTTTGCTACATTGTCAGGTTCAAGAGTTATATTTTGGACTTCTTCTTTTAAGTTTCTAAACTCACTCCTAGTACTATCTAATTCTCCCTTAATACATTCTATTTTATCCTTAACTTCACTGTTTAATTCTACATATTGGCTTATGAAGTCCTGCTGAATAGCCTCGATCATATTTTCGGCCCTTTCCGACTTTATTTTTATTTATTTCTTAATTTTTATTTCTAGTTTTTCGGAGGCCAATTTTGACTCTTCTATATGGTTCTTTAACTCTTCCTTTAGGTCTTTGATCTCCTGTACGTGATTGTCTATTTTACTGTCCAAATTTTGAATTTGATTCTTTAATTCACTATTGGAATTTTGTATTTGACTTTCTATTTCACTATTTTGAATTTTTTATTTGACTTTCTATTTTACTTTCTAATTCACTATTGGAATTTTTTATTTGACTTTCTATTTTACTTTCTGAGTTTCGGATCTGTGCAGACAAATTTTGTAATATTGCAAATATTTGGACTTGCTCATCCCCAGGTAGATCTTTATCTACTTTAGCTTTTTTCGGACTAACTTCATCCAAAGATTCTTGTTCCTCTCTTACTTCTACATGAAAATATGGTGTTTGTGTATCCGGGGATTGGAGCTCTTGGGATTCTCCCAAATCCTCTGAAATATCCTGACTATCTTGGTTTTCACTCATATTTAAAATTTCACTCTTTCTGTTATTTGACAGTACTGAAATTAGTAATGAACTATTAATAATATTGATAAGCAATTATTGACAAGACATCCTGCCTCTATGCCTCTCCCATCAAAAACAATCTACACCAAAAACTATGTTCTGATATTTACTATCTCTAGAGTCCCAACATTAACTACCGAATATTCTTTTCTCATATGCTACTTGGTCCATAGAAATCTCACCAAACCATTATGTAATATGGTATAAGTGCTAATCACACCACCAGACAAGCAGATCATCATAAATGATAAAATCATTACAATATTTTATGGAATTACTTACAGACCATAACATTATAAACTAACAAATTTATTTATTCAGTGGCAAAAGATTATGTCATAAAATAGACATTCATATAATATTTTATGGCTAAAGAAACAATTTATCATTGGCAAACATTTTCAATCAATGAACAATTAATTCATTCACGTGCAAATACTATTTATATTTATTTCAAGAAAATTTTACCAAATTCTTCGTGGCCAGCTATAGCCATCGAAGGCCCCTGTAGTTGGGCGGCCATTTCTAACCTATCTAAAGACGACTTCACTTCTATGAAAGAGAATTCGAAACCTATAAAATGATGGCTTCTATTATTATGAAAGAGAATTTGGAAATCCTAAATGCTTCCGTATATGATTCGGGTAGCAAACCCTATATTACCTAATATAGCTCGACGTTTGGTTAGTTATAATAATTCAGCTACAGCGATATGCAGTTCAGACAGAGATAGAATTAAAAAAAATTATCATTAATAAAATAAATTTAAAAAAAAAATTTAGAATAACTAACATTCTTTCTCTATCCAAAACACATTCTCTGAGCTGTAAGTACTTGCACTGTTCGATAATGATGATGATGATTTCATGTCATTGTTAATATTACTGACTAAAATAAAACATCCATTAATTTGTCAATATGATCTCAATATTTTTGTTATTATACAATTAGATGTTTCAATCTCTTAAGCCATGCCACGCTTGTAATGTTGATCATAATTGATCAATTCTTAATTTAAGAGCACTTATAATAATGACACTAATCTCAGGGTTCTCTGTTATATTTAAAGAAAAATGCTCGGCAGTATTGTGTTGTCGCATATGACTGACATTCTGGTTGGCTATAGGAAACATTTACCTTATTTAAATTCCAGGTATCTTCATCCACATATCAACTATTATAATATTTAAAGAGATGATAACCATATTCAATAACAACGCATAATTTTGAATAATACAGCCCTTTTATCCAGAATCTCAGTCGGAATGATGAAAAGACAAGGGTGCTTTTGTGTCCTTCCATCATCCATGACAACACAATAATTTAACTAAGATTTATTACTTAGACACTTCACTTAAATGTGTACGAAACAATGTGCAACCAAAGCTGGTAGTTTGGGAATAAAGTGATTTTACACACACATAAAATAAAATGTCTTGGTCTGAAGTTTTCAATTCCATAAATAATTCTTATTAAATTAAAATATACTGAAATATTCTGATCTGCTTACAATTGTCTATCTGGTGTATTGAATTTAAGATTTCATAAATGATTTTGGACTCAAGAAAAGTATTGCAAGTATTATGCAAATACACTTTTATTTAGCACACAAGAAAAATGACTCAAAACAACTTGTAACAAGACTATAATTTATTATTAAATTTTAACAAGATTATAATTTATTATTACAGTTTAACAAAACTATCCTTTATGATTAACATAATAAACAAACATATACAATTTATTCGATCCCATATGGATAAAACAAAATATAACTAACATTAATTCGTCTATACTTTTAGACCTGGATTCGAACTACTTCTTCATCTTCTTTTTACATTTATGCAAATTGAATATAACAAAATAAATATTATTATCGATACATCAACTCATCCATTTAGTGTATCTTATATGAACGGCTGCTTAACTTTATTAACTAACTATTTGTTTTAAAATAAAAATAATCTGATTCTAGGCAATGCGTACAAATGATTTTTATTATCATATCTTTAATTAAATGATAGTATTTATTTAAATAACTTATTATAATTTATGGGTTATTTATCAGAAGTTACACTTATTATTTTAATATTTACCTTAATAACAACTGAAGTTGTTATACACACTGTATTCCTCAGTATAAGTTATATTGTGAGTGCTACTTAATCATTAACCCGAATTAAACCTAGTATTTGAATCCTCCATTGGCAAATAAAAATTTTAAATCACGCAATTTTAAACTTACTCTCTCCATTGACTTATGTGTGAATTACCAGCACTATTCCGCTGCACAATCCAGACATTGATCATATATACTAGCACGCTATTTATACTAAATGGATCGTGAGGAATTAACCTCCAATATACCCGTTATCTTGCCATAACTTTCTAAACAAAACACAATATTCAACACCTTCCATGGTGGAATTATCTCTATTTTCTCATGAGGAATATGGAATAACACCGAAGGTCTGTAGATTTAACTACTACATTAAAATAGTTTGGTGGGTCCTTGCCTCTTACTTGGGCATAATAGGAACCCACACCAAATATAATCCTCTCCTGGGATTTTAACGAATGAAATACACTAAATTCGATATAAATTTCTGATCGTCCTAACTCTGAGAAGCGATCACTTGGGTTATAAACATACCCGAATACTAGATTTATCTATTCCCCTCATGGAAAATAAAGCTTTTGGGGAGATCATTTTTCATGCCACAAAATACAGACATTACAATTATTACTTATGTGAATATTAAGCATATACCAATGCTATATCAGGGAAAGACAAGCAAATACACTAATTATACTAAATTTATGTTCTGGGGTATACTTAGATCAACGTCTGAAATCAATGGATAACACAGAATAAACCATAATAATTTTCACCTTTGCCAAAGAAACATTCAACAAGTAATTGGTAGTCTAGTATCTTGAACTAAATTAAGTGAATGCGTTAATAAAGAATAATTGGGAATAAGCTCCGCAATTAACATAGTATAAATTTGTTTCAAACTTTAAATAAGTAATATTCTGTATAGCACTTATCTTTAATTACTTCTGATAATTTTAACTAGATATTTTACCTATTAAGTATCTAAATTTTTCTTTTTTTACGCATCTAACATATAAATTTATACCCATAATTGCATATCATAAGTAAACACATTTTATAAAAAAAATATTTTTTTTTTTTCTTTTTTATGTCAATATAAATTTAACCTAGAATAATTCCATGAAAACATACCTTTATGATTACAAGGTCATTTAAATATTACTTGACTATACAGCCTTTAACCTGTTGATATAAAAAAAATACACATAATTTTACAAATTAGTAAAAAAAAATCATTACTTAACAAGTGCTTATTATCTCACTAGAAAAATGTTTTTCTGTTGGGCAATTTATCTAGATGAAGAACTTGATCCATTCGTAGTTCACGAAGCAAATTTAAAATAAGAAACACATTTTATTATTTCATTTATATAAAAGTTGCCTCCATTCTGGTGCAATTAATAAATTAGGCAAAGAAAACATAGCAGCGTTGGATGTTAATTCTTCTTTGAATTAACTGCTATAATTTTGGGGATCCAAGAAAACAATACATATTTTAACATGACGAATATTTGACGATAGACGATCACATATACAATTCTTTTCTTTTTACTATTGGCGATACGTATCATTTTTAGCTAGCTGGCTTATGAATAAAATAATGCGCGAATTTTTCCAAAATACTATTATTATAAGGACTGCAGCTGACTTACGTGGATATAAAGTTTTAACGACTCCAGTTGATGTGTAATATAACATATTATATCATAGTTATACTTAAGTCACTAATGTTTGTAGTTTTTATTCCTACTCTAGGAATTGTAATTTGTCTTTAATAAGGAATTCTCCGTAAAATGCACACATACAAATTTTCTGATATTTGCCTTGAGAAAATTTATATTTTCTTTTTAAAAAATATACAGGTGCATAAGTAAATATCATTGATCATTAATATTATTTTTAGATAATTTTCAGTGAATAAAACATATTTTAACGTGGGGAACTTACATTATTTTCAAAGCAGACAATTTCTTTTAGAAAGAGTGCGAAATTTTCTAGTTAACTTTCCTTGGCTTTTATAATATGTCTTTTCAATTATAATTTTTCTTTTATACCATGAAAAGATAATTAAATAAGGTAAAGTTAACAAATAATTGATTATTTGCTGGAAATTACTTATATTACTTATTTTAAACATAATGACATTTTCCGTGATTGCTGTAGTCAATACGGTCATTTTGAACTTTAGCATAAGATAGTACATTTTTGCGTATAAAAAGCTTTAAAATAGGTCGATGGCAACAGAAACAGAATATCTTATCAAATAGGATTAGCCACGCATGATATTATTAAAAATTTACTTGACTTATATTTATTTCTGCAATAAAAAATAATAAAAAATTTGTTACCGAATTTCAGTACTGCTTCCTCCTTGTAAAACTAATGTCAGACTAAACTTTCTTCAAAATTTGGTGGTCTTCTTTTAGCGACCTCTTACAGAAAAATAATCATTTAATTATAACATAAATAAAAGAAAAGGAAAAAAAAAACTTATTACAGTCTTATATTTCTGTATGATTTAAATGGATTACAAAGTAATTTGACAAATAATGAAAAATAATAAATACATTTAATTAACAATGTTTATTAGTGATGTATAATTCTGTATACATTATTATCTAAATAATTTAAAAAGTATCAGAAGTTATTGTGCTTTATGATAAGATACTCATCTACTCTCCCTCTACCCATCCAAAATCAATTACTGTTTATAATATGTGCTTTTATACTATATTAAATTGCTCTTATTGTTAATATTTTAATTAAATTATTCATGCTCTTCTTCAAAATGACATTGAATTACCAAATTTTTTAGTTATTTGCTTAAAACACGTTACCGTGAGTAAATAGCATATTTTATTAATCACTTAATATTATTATTATTTTACTTTTTTATTTCCTAGAAAAGGATTGCATTGTTTTCCTGTGGAAACAATGCCAAATAAACCAAGTGTCAATAACACTAGGTTACAATAAATATATCAAATTGATCAATTTTCTACATGATTCTTAAAAAGAATGCACCAAACTTTTTTTAGTCAGACTCACTGCATATATAAAGTGAGCATTTATATATGTCATCTCCAGCATTTTTAGAATAGGACAATATTACAAATACTATAACTATAATGGCTGAATCTCAATTCAAGCTCAGATGTTTTATTGAAAAAGGCTTTGTCTACATCTGATTTTCATTTGAAATTCAGTTTTAATAATATCAGTTATAAGAAACTATTATATATAAATGGTAATTCCTGTGCACATTCTGTTTAATAAAGATGCTTGGCTATTGGGTTTAAGTAGAATGTGGAAGAATGGTTACTTCAATATTTATATTTGTTTGAAATATTGTATTGTTATATATATATATATATATATATATATATATATATATATATATATATATATATATATATATATATATTTCAGGTTCATCCATGTTAAAAAAATTAAATATTGATATACAGATGTTTTGACTTGATCACACAAGTCATCCACCAAGACATCTGTATATCAATATTTAAATTTTTTAACATGGATGAACCGACAAAATATGTATTTTATATATTCAACCCATGAAAATATTTATATCAATATATATATATATAAACAGTATCAAATAATATGAAATATAACCAGAAAAATAAACTCTTAACATATTTTCACTTTGAAATTTACTGCAATACATTCCAGGTTCAAAGTTATGTTAAAATTAAATAATATATAATAATTTTCAATTATTTTAAAGTTGTTTTTTTATTTTAAGAAATTGTAATACTAGTGTAAATAATCGACATCCCTGCTGATTTAAATTTTATGCCCATTGGTATTTGAGAAGGTGACTGTATAATAATTTGGAAAATAATTTAATATGATTACATTTATATTTACTATATCACAACTTTCCTTTTGGAAAGCATTGTTTTAAATAGCACAGTGTATTTAAATCAAAATTTAAGATTTAGACTATATTACATATTATACACATATAATTGTATTACTTTTTTACATCAATTGGGAATAAAAATTTAAATTATTAATGGTTTTAGGCAATAGAATTTGTAACATTTGCTTATAAGAATATGTTTTTGAGAATTAAACATATAACACTTTGATAGTGGTTACTTGCATTTTGAAAAAAATATTTCTATAGTCATTTATATAATGAACTTTACAGTTATAGTAATGAAAAATATATTCATATAAATTAAATTTAGATATTTTTGACAATATAATATTAATAACTAAAAATTATATACATTAAACATATTTTAAGAAAATATGGAAAATATTAAAATAGTTTCAATAGTAAAATAAAATGTTTTTTAAATAAATAAGAAGCAAGTTATTTAAATACCTGAAAATAAAATTGAAAATAGCTAAACTAAATAAAGAAAATCTTTTTACATTTTACATGATGGAATAATTCATATAAAAATTGTTAAAATAAAATGATTTTAAAGCCTCATTCATTCTATTAAATTTTAAAAAATAAAATAAAAATTATAAACTTATTGAGTACACTGGTGCATATAAGTTGAACATTTAGTAAATAACAAAGATAGAAACATATTTTATAAATCATATGTATTATTGTAAATATGGCTGTAGTAAAATTTGACAGAAAAAGCAAACTATTATATTTTAAATAATTTATTATTTTTTATGATCAATACTTTTTTAAATATATAAAAATTTTATATTTTATTTCATATTTAAAATATTTGATTTCCTAGCATATATAAAAATAATTATAAATTATTCAAAACTTTAGTACAAAAAATAGTTTAACCCTTTTCCTTGGTAGCCTAAAAACATTATTTGTTTCAAACTTTTCATTTGCATCAGACATAAAAAAATCACAGTACATATAAAGTTTATACAAACAGTTGTATATATATTATAATATTGTACCATCATAATCTAGATTTAAATATAGAATCATTATATTTCTAAAAAAAAATGTAGACTAATTTTACTTCATTTTTTCAGCTGTTTTAAAAAAGTTAAAAAGGATTATTAATTTATATTGTTAACCATTGGTCCCATCCATCGGATGTTATGTGTTTTTAGATATATTTACCACCTATTGAAAATTTTCACAAGCTTTATATTTAAATATGTCATTTTGCTGTATATATTTTAGTGTAAATTTTAATTTAGAAAAAATTCCCTAGATGGCCAAAAAATTGAAAATTCGATAAGATATAAAGATTTTAGCTTTAGTTTAATAACTGTTTTCTTTATATTTTTGATATTTTCTGATGTCACTAATACTTATGATATTGACTGGAGAAAATACTTTCAATAACCAAAAATGTGTTTATTTGTGAAATTATTATAAATCAAAAATTTTTGTACAATAATTGTGCAATAATTATTACAAATCAAGAACATAAATTATTAATAATTTATTTTGAATGGAAATCAATTATTTTTAGAAATAGAATGTTATATTTTTGGACAATTAAAATTATTTCTAAGTTTATCTTTCTATATAATTCATGCAATTATAAGAGTCAGTGTGAACATATTATACTATTACAAAAAAAATATTTAAAATGTTTTAACTTTTATAGCATAATTTGTTACACTTAAAACAAACATTTATTCCTTCGCATTTTAACAAAAAATGTCATATAATGAAGAGTTTGTTGATTTTGAAAATAAAAATAATCTTTTCAGCAATGATAACATACAAGATCTTTTGTTTTGATTACAATTTCATTTTTAATCATTTTCAAAAATAAAATGTAAACATTTAGAATTTATTTCAGATGTAAATAAAATCATCTATCGAATAAAATCAAATTAATATTTTTGATAAGAAATAATGGTTTAATTTTAAACTTAATATTAAACATTTTTGAGTAATGGAGAACAAAAAAATTACAACTTGTGAGAGAGTTAATAAATAGTGATTAATAATACAACATAATATAAGACAACATTCATAAATTTTTAATTTAAAATGTTCTTAATTGACAGAATATATGCAAATTAATATTTTACTATTATAAAGATTAATAGGTTAAAATATGTAATAATAAATTAATTTATTAATTTATTTTATTTACTGCATACTTCAAACAAAAAATGCATGAACATAAATAAACCAAATAATTAAACCATTAAACATCACATGATCACCATTCTTTATGCTTACATAAGCTGTTTACACAGAGGCTAAATTTTTCATATACTGATAAAAGCCATAATCTAGAAACTAGTCTGTGGATATTGGATGAGTAGGCACTAGATAAGGATTTTATACACAAACCTTCCATCCATTGATTACTCTGGGTTGCACTGAGTGGTGCTATTATATGGAGAGTTTAGCCTTTGTGTATACCAAATAGACCACAATAATTTAGGGTGTGTGCATGTATACATGTTTTATGTTTATATAGTTAAAATAATATTAAATCATACATATTTAAAATATTTTAATACATATAAATAATGCTTTCAATAGTATTTGAAAATATAAGATATTTTATATTAAATATTTAAATATATAAAATAAGTTCATATTTTATTTAAATTATGATTTTATAATAAACTTTACTTTCCAGAATTATTTTATTATTACATTTTTTTAAACATTTATTTATTACAAAGTTAAGAGACATTATTATTTAATAAATGCTGATGTATTTCAAAAACACTTTTGATTAAAATTTAGCTCATCAAAACAGATATAGTGACTTAAATATGTTGTCAGCAGGAAAAAGTATAGAACCCCCTGAACATAGATGGCTAATTTCTTTCTTAATAAGAATCTCAATAAGCAAAATCAATGTGTTATATATATTATTAATAATTGGATTTTACTACAAAAATTAATGGCTAGGCAAATAAAAATATTTTCTCCAAAAGACATTTTTTTTGAGAGGTCTGATAACATCTTATAATAAAACATCATATCATATAATACATTTATAGAACCACAAGGATGCATTAATTTACTAACTAATCTCAGTGCTCTAGTGCAGGAGTGGCCAACAACCCAATCATGATCCACCAGTCGATCTCCTAGCCAATTTTGGTCGATCTCAAGGTCATTCTGGCAAGAACTATTGGATAATGAGTGAAACAAATTAAGTCAATATTTTCAAGTTTTTTTGTTATTTCTGTTTTTGTTCTAATTTTTTTTCAATTCTATATAGGTGCAGTCCACTAAGTTATATCATTATTGAAAATAATATTTTTTATCTTGACTTAATGTAGTTCATTTGAATTAATAAATATTGTTAATATTTACTCATGTGACTTTAATATCCCAGACAAGAGTTTATTGGCCCATTAAACAATTGTTATTTTTTAATAGGTAGATATATAAAAACAATATGTATTTCATACCTCCCTCCACTTAGACTATGCCAATGAGAACAAGTCAATCACAAAACATTTTTAAAGTAAAAAGTAAATCTTATGAACATAAAAGTTGTTCACCCCTGCTTTAGTATATAATATTGAGAAAGTAATTTAAAAGATGTAACATGGAAATTTATTATAGATAAAATTTTCAATGCTATAACATTATTTACTGTGGAATATCTATGGATTAACGAATGTTAATATTAATATAAAAATGGAAAATATTAACATTCTTACATTTTACTACATAATATTTTATTTAAAATATATAATTCATTCAAGTGGATACAAATTTTTTTAAATGATCTAATATATAATTGAACTTCAAACATCATGCTTATTTAATAAATCTTCATGCCATGGAAATCATCAATAGGATATTAATAGTAGCTCTAAAGACTAATGAACTTTATTTGATCATGTTTCTGCAAATATTGTTGTTGTGTTGACCTGTATTAATAAATAGTCTATATAATAAATTTTAGTTAAGGAATATACCTGATAATTTTGGACAAATTAAACAAGTCATATGTTTTCACTGTGTATTTATTTACTTTAGAATGTATGCATTTATTTATCATACCTAAATATAAAATTAATCAAAATAAAATTTAGATAACTTTAGAAACAAAATATAAATATATTTCTTAATATTAATTTTGTTTTTAGTTAAAAACTTATATGTTTGATGGTTTTTATTATAGATATAAAGAACAATAGAGCTTAAGTATATGGTTTCACAAATTGTCTTTATGTTAGTATATATTATATTATATTATATTATACATTGATTATATCATAATTTTTATATTTAAATTAATAATTTCATTTTTATGATTGTAATAAAACTGAAATAAACTAAATATACAGAGTTAAAATTTTATATATGATTTTTAGTATTTACTTATAAGTATTTATGTAAAGATAATATTTTAATTCTAGTTTATTACTAATGTAGATTATTTCATTTATATATATATATATATATATATATATATATATATATATATTGTAATATATATATATATATATTACAATATATATTTTAGTATAAAATATATTAATTGGTGTAACTAGTATAAAAATTTCTCTTTCTTCTTTGGTGATTTGATTGGCTTGAGCTGCACTTTGAACAGATTACTCTCTTATATTATTTTGATAAATTTAAATTTGCTTCTTCCCATACACTAACTCATATCAAAACATTTAACTTTTTAAAAATTTGACAACACATTAAAATTTGTTAAAATATTATTAAAAATAATATTTTGTTTTTATCTGTTTAAAATGATCTTAAAAATTATTTCTATTAAATTTACAGAACCATTTATTCAGTTAAAATTAATTATTAAAAATAAATGCAGTAATTACGTATGCGTCTCAATGTAATAAAAGAAAAGAGCACGAATTTAAGGGAAGATCATCTGTTAGTTTGCTTTTGGAGGGAGAAAGAAAAGAAAATGGTAAAGGCAAATGGTGTAAATTTGCTAAGCTTATTTTAAAATAGTTAATAAGTAAACGGATTACCACAAAACTTGCTATAAACGTAAATATAACATAGTGGTAATCAATTATAAGATGAATTGCTAAATTTAAAAGTCTGTTCAAGTCGGCTGGCCAAGTGGATCGAATCACCGGTAATAAATTTTCCAATATTACATTTTTAAAATGTCGGAGCTTCCCAGTTTAAGTTTGAAAGAATTAAATACAAGATTTTGGTATGTTTTGAAATATTTATTATTCTACAATTTGGATAAATTAAATAAGTATTTTAATTACAGAAGTTTTATGAATATGAAAATTTGTTTTTTAAAAAAGAAGAATTTTAAGTTAAAGTAAAAACGTTAAAGTTATCAAAATATTTTAATATTTCCGTTTTTTAATTCTAATAAAATATAATATTGATTGATATTTAACTTTACAATGCCAGTAATATTTGCTAGTTAATTTGTTTAACATTTGGATAATAAACAGTTTTCAAATAATTAATCAAAGCTATTTTATTATTTTATCGTCGGTTTGAAATGAATAAATTAATTGCTGTAATTAGTATTCCTAGATTTAAGCGTGGATGAATAAATATTCGCATGGATGTGATAAACTTGGAACATTTTTAATAGGGAAATGTAGAGATTAATAACTTTTGAAAAACATTTTCATTTAAATTCTGCGTATCATGTTTTTAAAATTGTTTCATGTTTATGTAGCCACGTAAAATCGGTAATCTAATGGTGATTATAATAACAAATACAAACGGATAAAATTGCATGTATGGAATTTAACTACAGTTATAGCTATTACCTCGTATACCTATTATTCTACACATCGTACATGGATTCCACGGATCACATTAGGAGTTATAAAATGCTATACAATTCAATTTGTGATACACACATCTGCTAAAATTCATGTATTGAACTATAAATGCTATACATTTAGTTTTATCACACACACACCGTTAAATTTTATGTATTTGATGAATAATGTATTGTTTAATTTTATCGTTATATGAACTTGCATGTGAAGTTCAAAAGTTATATTTATTAAGTTTAAATTAATAGGGGTTGAATAAAATATTTATTCAAGAGAATAGCGCTCGCGAAAAAGCTTAAACAGTACTTAATGAATTCATGAGATATATCAATCTTTATGAGATATTTTGTGAGTCTTTCCAGATTTATATTCCTATGCCAATATTACTTATATTATATTACACATGTTTATTTTAAGCAAGATAAGTAGTACATTAGTTGTCCTGATTAGTGTAACATTTTATTATGCAAGAACCCACATTTGCTAAAGTGTTAGTGTATTCTGAATAGTCAGAAGAACTGAGGAGGATGATTTTGCACTTTAATGTGAAGTAAATAATAATGTTGTTTTAGAATGTTAAAGGGCTTTAATCTGTGCTGGTGGTTAATCCGCAGCTTATTTTAATTGCCATTTTTTGTATTTTACACACATTCCTGCGCCGGTGGTTAATCCGCGGAATTGTGTGATTATACGTATTACTTTATGATGGTGTTTAAATACACAAAACGTTTAGTATTATTTAATTCCTACGTGTAGATGAATGCATCCACAGGAATATGTTTTGCTTCACAGATATAAGTTGGGCAAAGTATTTTAGTTAATCTGCTAAATCATCTTCTTCATTTGTAAGCATAATTTATCGGTTAGATTATTAAATGGTAACAGGACATTCTATTCAAGTACTTCATCATAATTAACTGTTGGTTGATTATTATTTACCGGAACGTAAGTTTAAATTGTCACTTTATTTAATGAGCGCATTATAGCTAAATCATACAGACATCATATTATTTATTATATTATTATAGGTGTACAGTAGGGATTTATTGAATCTGGAAATGACGTTCAATATTTCATAAATTGATGCTGAATTTATTATAAATTCATCAATATTCATTATATTAGATTGAAATAATGTATGATTAGATTTTAAATACTGTACCTATGAGATGTATTGAAGAAAGTCGATTGAATTATAATTTATTTATTTAATTTGTTTATTTATGTTTTATTTAGAATATTGAAATTAATTACTTATTGTTCATAAATTTGTAAATAAACGTTGATTTATAATTAAACTTACTGTGCCGTTGTTATGTGTCATTCATAACATCAGAAATCATAAACTTTGGATAGAGCATACATTGAAGAGCATACATTGAATTACATATTATCGTCAACATGATATAAGAGTTTATAAATATTTTTTGAGAAAACATTTAGATGCTTTTCGTCTTTGGTAGTTTATGATGAGTAAGGTACAATAAAATCCCATTTACCTTTTCCATCATTGTGGCTTTGCGTAGTTGATTCTAGTATAAAATACAATTTAATTATTAAACTTGTGAACAGATTTACCAAATAATGATATGATTAAATATATTTACTTAACGTTTTTAAATTGTCATTTGTCAGTATAATAAGAGTCTCAGTTATATGATAAACTATAAAATCAGAACCCAAGTATTTATGTTTATTTATTGCAAAGCTTTACCTGGACTAGCATTCGTATTAAAAATCATATAGATGGTTTAAAATTTCATAATCTTATGTAGTTCCACAAATTACGCCATCTTGTACATGGTCGGCCATCGGGTCTCATACAATAAAAATCGCAAATTAAGGTTTAAAAGTAATAACATTGCACTTATAATTTGTTTAATGTGTTTTATAATAATACTATGATAGGTCTTCGTGGTATACCCTGGCTGCGATCAAATAAATTGTAAAAAGTTTATGTTAGATCATTAGTTTGGTCTGTAGTTGTGGTCTTTGGTGCATAAAATAGATAGCATGATATGCTTTTGGATACAGCTCTTAATAGCTGACAATGTACAGCAGGAATTGATTAGTGATCGAAGTTACAATTCCTAGTGCACTTACGTTACGTAATTGGGACCGCACAATCAAATGGTTACAATTTTTGGGTGCCGCAACGTGTTCGGCACGATAGGTAGTTGAGAGGGCAATGGCCTTCGGTGGCCATTAGCTGGACATGTGAGACAATGTTACGGTTACAATATGTATATATATATTGTGTGTATAATATTTATTATATTAATAATTTTTATTTTACTATTTAAAATTGGATTTAGCAATTATTTTAAGCCTAGTTATTACACTATACTTAATATCAACTTTAAGAAGCTCCACATACTTTATTTGCATATCAAATATTTGCTAGATATATTGAATAAATACATACATATTTTAACAATTTATTGCATTATTATTACATTTCATTAGTTACATTTTATTGATTATAATGAATAAATAATTTATAAAAGTTAAACTAATGTTCTAATAAATACCAATTGATAATGCTAACATATTTTTTTAGTTTAAATCAACATAAATTGGTGCTCAGTACTATTTAAACTTTTATGACATATATGTATTTAATCATTAGTTTATAGACAATTATGGTAGTAAAATTTCATATTTTAACTTGGTCTTAAAAAAAATATTTATTTCATTTTACATATTTTTATACCTTTACAAAATATGGTATATAAAATTGTTGCCATTTATTTTTTAATAGATGATCATTTTCATATCTTTATATTGTTATAGAAATTGACACACTAATAGTTTGACTTGAATTAGTTACATGAGATAATAATAACAAAATTGATGGTCAAAATATGGTAACATATAAGATACATGAGCACAGATTTTTCCATGACCCACCACTCACCACTCTATCTCTTATTACTGATACACTTGAACACATATATGTTGAAAAATAAATATTCACCAATATACATGCTAAACCAGCAATCATTATTTAGTCCAGATTATCCTCTCCACACATATATGCAATAAGTGTTCAGATATATATATCATATTATTATTATTATTATTATTATTATTATTATTATTATTATTATTATTATTATTATTATTATTATTATTTGTGATATATTCCGTGTAGTGAAATAGCTAAATGCTGACATTTCAGTACAATATCAAGTACTTTTCTCAGAGCATCTTCTTTCTCAAATCATAAGAATGCGTGTGAGATTTAAAATCGTTTTTATTGTTTTCTTTCTCCTCAATAAAAACGTTAAAAATAATTTTAAATCTCACACACATTCTTATGATTTGAGAAAGAGGATGGTCTGAGGAAGGTACTTGATATTGTACTGAAACATCATCATTTAACTATTTTACTACATGAAATATCCCACAAATAATAATAATGATATGACATCTTTTATCCATAAAAATATTAGAATTAATATATATATATATATATATATATATATATATATATATATAGAGAGAGAGAGAGAGAGAGAGAGAGAGAGAGAGAGAGAGAGCCAATCTTCATACTTTAATGAACAGGCTTCAATCTACTCCACACTCTAACTCTTCAATTAGCTATCCAATTGAAAATCTGATGATAGAATGCTCAAAGGCCACCCTGAGGCCAAGATTCTTGTCACACCCATGTTGATATAAAGTCAATCTGGCCCCTCATGTACAGGACCTAATCCATTTAATGCATATACAAGGTATGGGAAGACATCACTATTATGTAATAACTAAAATATAGCTTATTATATACCTGAATCAATATATTTAATATATAGGGTATATGAGTACAGATTTTGACATGACCCACCACTCACTGCTCTATCTCATATCTTTGATACACTTGAACACATATATGTGTAAAAGATAAATAATCGGCAATATGTCTATTTCATGATAAACCAGCAATCATCAGTTGGTCCAGATTATCATCTTCACACATATATGTAATAAGAGCTCAGATATATATATATATATATATATATATATATATATATATATATATAAGATGACTAATCTTCATACTTTAATGGATAAGCTTCAATCCACTCCACACTCCAACTTTTCAACCATTTATCGAAATGAAAATCTGATGATAAAATGCTTAAAGGCCACCCTAAGAAACCCTGTACATGAGGGGTGTGATTGACTTGAGGTCAACATGGGTGTGACAAGAATCTCGGCCTCAGAGTGGCCTTTGAGCATTCTATCATCAGATTTTCAATTGGATGCATGGTTGAAGAGTTGAAGTGTGAAGTGGATTGAAGCCTGTCCATTAAAGTATGAAGATTGGCTATCTTAATACATAGCTAAGCACTTATTGCATATTTGTGTGGAGATAATAATCTGGACCAACTGATTATTTCTGGTTTATATTTGTGATTATTTATATTTTTGACATATATGTTTTCAAGTGTATCAGTGATATGAGATAGAGTAGTGGGTCATGTGAAAGTTTGAGCATATACTCTATATATTACATATATTTATTCAGGTACATAATAAGCCTGTATTTCAGTTATTAGCTAATAATTGTAAGTTATATCCTAATTAATATTGTTACAGAATTTGGTTTCGCCAATTCATGTGATATAATAATCCAAAACGCTAATTTATGACATTATAATTCTGCATAAAGGCTTAAAATCAAGTAATTTCCACAGGAGAGACAATTATTTATAATTATAAATATCTTGATTTAAAATAAATACATATATATACTTATAAATCGTGTTTTTTCAAACATTATCTTCACCAACACTATGTTGTCCCAATATTATTAAAACTATTTTAGTTTTATTGACTTTTAATAATATCATATTGTCAAACCACTAATCTCTTTTTCGGGCAAAAAAATATTTTCACGATCTTGCCTTTTATTTTATCAATGAAGATTCAGATTTATGTATGCATCTGATGGTAAACTTTTATTACTTTACAATATCTAAGATAAGCTGGAGATAAGGATTTTACAGCATTATAATAATGAGAGTCTGTTAATTAATCATACAGGAGGTGACCCTATAGGAGAATAATTAAAAATTGTTTTGGAAGCATATGAGTAATATTATAAGTGAATCATGTGATTATATTATTAGTATTAACCTCTTTATACAAGGGTAGAAAATGCTCTTTACTTGCACAGATCTACAAAATGTTGCCTGTGAATAAGCCTGGATTTAAAATATTGGGTTTACTAAAAATGTCATGATATTAGCTTAAATAATATAAAGGAGTAAAAGGTGTTAGCTAGATAAATGGATTAATTCTTAGCCTTAAATCCAGGTCTTCAATGACAGAAGTAAAAGTCAGAAACTAATTTTAAAAATGAGATTTGATAGCATTATATCATTTACTTTTTAATGATTACAGACTACAATGAAAATAACTATGCTTGGAAGCATATAAGAAATCATAAGGGAAACTCATGTGATGATTCAAAAAATATGTGCATAATTTAAATGAATCAGTGTAATATTATTATTGCAAAATTTACATCAACATATCTAAATTAAATAACCTTAATATATATGCTAAGTCCTTATTGAAATAGCACCTCGAGTAAATAAAGCACTAAGACCAAATGAAAAGGTTTTGATCATCATCAGTGGGGAGTCTACCACTGCTTGCCATTTTTTAAAACATTCTTGACTTTATTCTAGCATCTTAATATTCTGTGCTCCATTAAAAAATTAGTATGTACAGTAATACTTTTCAATTTGAAATTTGTTGTTTATATACAAATTTTAATTATACATATATTTAATAAATAAAAATAATTTTACTATTAATAATTATATGTGTTTTTTTTTTTTCATTTTTTTTTACATTCATTGCTTTCTTAAAACATTAAAATGTCCAAATTAATCATTTTTATGGATTATTTATTTAAAGTAAGTTGATGTTTAGATCAAAAAAAAAAAAAAAGAAAAGATTTTTCCCAACTTTTATCTGCTGTTATTCATCATATTTCTGTCATTTTTCAAGAATCAATGCAGAAAATAATTACCAAGAAAAAGATGACAAAATTTGAATGTCTGAAGATAACCTCTAAAAATCATCATGTATTTCTTCAGATAATGAAAAAAACTACTTCGACTTTTAAATTACCTGGTCAGTGAAGCCATCTTCTATAAAAGATTGATAAAATGTTTGCCAGTAAGATTGATAATAAGAAAAAAATTCAATGAAGTGTGAAAGCTAATTATAACAAAGTTAAACTGGTACTAATTTTATTATTAATAATTTTGTCAATATTACTATTGTATATCTATTATTAACTGCATTGCAACTATTAACTTGAAACTATTACTAGTGTTATTATTGCTACTAAGACAATTTCTATTATTAACACTCTAGCTTCTACTACCATTTTTTATATTACAATAATAAGAGTGAATGCTATATTATGTACTAATGAGCCTTTAGAGGAAATATGGAGATATCTTGGTAAAAAGCATTAATATAATGACATTTGATCATTATTAGTATAATTATTATTCATACAAATAATATTAATATAATTTGTACTAATATGAATTATTTATATCATAATGTTATTTTTTACATAAAGAATAAACAGACATGTTACAAACATCCAAAAAGCAGCATAGTTTTAGTTATATAGTACATAATAAATTATATTACTGATTGCAATGGAGGCTCTGAAAGGTTTTTCCAAATCTATAATTCTAAAAATTTGAAAAAAGTAGCTGGAATCATATGATCTCATTATTTTGTCTTTTATCATATTTGATACATTTTAGGTTTGTCTCTTAAATATTAATACAAATACAATTATTTCCACTTATTTTTATAGTTTCTCTTAAAAATATCTTGTTTTCCAATATACTACCTATTATTATTACTAAAAACATTAACATTACAAAAAGGCATTTATATTTATTTTATATAGTTAGTTATTTAATGAAGATTATATATATATATATATATATATATATATATATATATATATATATATATATATATATATATATATATATATATATATATATATATATATATATATATTGCAAGAGTATCCAAAAATAACTGGAATCATTCTCTTGTATGTGTGGCTGTTATAGTATACATTTTTGCTGTTACATACTTCTTGCAGAAACACTTCTGCAACACTCTTCCAAATAACATAACCATGTAAAATTGTGGGTTTATATAATATTTTTTTAAATACTGCATTTCATGTATTTGTCAAGTTTTTTTTTATTTTTATTATGGTTAAAATGTTCAAATTAATGCTGATTATTTTTATGCAAACAACATTTTTCTTTCATATTTAGTTTATAACAGTCAAATATTCTATCTACAAGTTCTGAAACATTTATATAATGTGGTAAACATTATGTTTTGCACAAAGAAAACAGTGCAAACTCCACGCCAACACTGTCATCTATCAAAGCCTTGAGTATGATTCACTTTTTAATTAAATTCAGCATGACCCAGCTTATATTAGCTGTATTCACTCAATTTACTTTGTGTGATTTTTTTTAGTTTCTGAAATGAAATAGTGTATCATTTTTATTTTTATTTATTGTGGTCTTAGAATTGAGGATGAGGGTGAGAGACATGTTTAAATGCATCACTTTGTAAGGGTTTCTGGACTACTTCAAAAAGTGACAATTTAGTTTAGACTGGTATATTGCATTAAATAGACTATACTCTTTAAAGTGATGCAATTTGCAACACTTAAAAATAAATATACAATATTTTATTATAAAATTCAAGCTATCTTGGGGTACAACTATATATATATATATTAATTCTTTTTAATTCATATTTATAATTTTTTAAGCATTTTTATGTGATTTTATTTGCATTATTAATCATTATAAACATACTCTTTGTTTTAATGTCAAAACTTACTAAATATATTATTGTTAATAAAATACATTTCAGTATTGGTTAGCTACTATTTATATCTGCTCTTTGATTCTATGAAATTAAAAAAGTGTTTTATTACAAATATACTATTAGTGTTAGTACTTTTCAACATTGTACTTTCTACTGTTAATACTATTATTTATTTATTTATTTATTTATTTACAATATTATATAATTAAAAATTGTTTCAAGGTATTTTAAAATATATTACTTTATTTTTTCAATCAAAAAATAAAATCTATAAAAAGTTAACTACATATGAATTATAAAGTTAAGGATAAAATAAAACAAATGTGATTATAAAAGAATTAATTAAACCTGTAAGAGATTATCAAATTTAATAAATTTAAAAAAAAAAAAGAAAAATGTTCCTGAATAATAAATAAGAAGATACATTTTATAATCTGAAAATCAATTATGTTTGCAAATTCCTCATGTTGTAAAAGTGACAGACTGGACCCCCCCCCCCAATATTAACTTCTCTGAAAATAATTTAGATAATTTATTTTGTGCATGGACAGCCTTAATCAAAAATGCAAGAATGTGGGGAAAAAAACAATACACTTATATATTCATAAAATATGAAGAAGTGACCAAATTAACTAAAAATATTGATAATTAAATTGTTATAAATAAAAATATTCATCCATCTCTACCCTAACTGCCATCTATTGTAATCTTGAGTTATTAAAGTCATCAGATCTGTTTGCAATTTATTAATGCCCATTTCCAAACCAGTTTATGAAATTTGGGAACCATTTTAGCTGATAAATTAATACATAAAATTCAAATTGTTAAACTGTACCTTATAAATTTCTGTTACTATTTTAAACTATATATATATATATATATATATATATATATATATATATTAAAATAGTAAAATTAATACATAAAATTCAAATTGTTAAACTGTACCTAAATTTGTAAATCTCTGCATTTAAAAAAGGAATGAAGTGATAGTCATCGGAACAAGAGATTTCTTTCAATTCTAATGTCAAACATATTATAACATTCTGAACAATAAACACTGCTATTATTTTTATTTAATTAAGAAATAAAAAATCAAAAAGAATTATTTGAACATGTAAATAAGTTGCTATCAAAATATCTAACATTAAATTTAAACTGTTAACACTAAAATAAAGCCAGAATTAGATAAAAGACAAATACATATTTAGGAAATATTAATAATCACAAATTCAAAATCTTAAGAGAAAACATTTCCTATTAATGTTTTATTTTCACAGGAAGAAAATGCTAGACATAATGCTCTAGATGACACTTATCTCACTTCCAAACCATAAGCAAGATGTTAGTATATTTCAACAAAGTCATACATCACTATATAGTAGTTTATTTAAACGCTTTTGTATTTTTGGCATAGAAGATTATTTATACAACTTCATACTCATCACTTTTTAAAACATATTTCTCAAAAATTCAAAAGCATAGTAGTAGTAGTAGTAGTAGTAGTAGTAGTAGTAGTAGTAGTAGTAGTAGTAGTAGTAGTAGTAGTAGTAGTAGTAGTAGTAGTAGTAATAATAATAATAATAATAATAATAATAATAATAACAACAACAATAACAAATATTTAAACCATTAAGCATCACATGATCACATTTTCTATACTAGCACATTAATTGTTGATAAACAGAGCAAAACTCTCCATACAGTATTGCCACCTGTGCTAAACAGAAGGTGGCAATACTGTATGGAGAGTTTTGCTCTGTTTATCAACAATTAATGTGCTAGTATAAGAAATGTGATCATGTGATGCTTAATGGTTTAACACCAATCCTGCCTAATAGAATAGTGGTGGCTATGGTTGTAAAAGAGCCAAAGACACCAAAATGTATGGGTGCTGAACTGAGTTCAGACCCATATGACTATTTAAGCTATTGAGCTTAGATTGAAAATATTTTTTGTGTTTTCAATTTCATTCTCATAGTTTAGTAGTTAAGCTGAGATAAAAGGTGGTTGCTAGAGGGTTGCATTAGATCCTAAAATCTAGATGCAGTGCTCTCAGATCCAAAGCTCCTCACTGACGAAGGCCACAAGCCAGAAACTAGTCTGGGGATATTGGATGAGTAGGCATTAGATAGGGATTTTATGCACAAGCCTTCTGGCATCCATTGATTACTCTGTTTAGCACAGGTGGCAATACTGTATGGAGAGTTTTGCTCTGTTTATCAACAATTATTTACCATTTACAAAAAAAGCTCTGAAGAAAAGTGTTAAATAATCAATATCATCTATTCTGAAAGTGTGTTATAATGGACTTTTGCATTTTGTAAAATGCATAGAGGAATTAGTATTATTGTTTATTTATTAATTATTTTTAATAATATGAACATGAATTGTTTTTAAGACAAAATCTATCTTCAGTAAAATTTAATTATTTGAAAATTATATAATTGTAAAGAAAGACAGTTCTTAAAATACTCTATGTCAAATCTTCCAACATTTGAAAAAAATGAAAAATGCTAAAGTAAAAGAATGAGTAGTTTATCATGTTGTAGGTGAAATGTCTATAAAACTGCTGCTAAAAGTATGTTATCTTATTTAGATATAAAAAAAAGTTAAATACTGCTATAATTACATCATCAAAGCATGTGCAAAATGTTTTCAATTAATATGACTAGATCTTTCTTCTAGATATTCCATTTTATAATTTAATGAATGACTTACTTTTGATAATATACTAATTAATCTTAATAGTGTAAATCTTAACAAAAAAATCAAAATCAATTTATTAATCTAAAGAAAAATTTGATCATAATAAATTATAATACTACTCATGTATTACCATTAATCAACCTTCAGATAAGTTTCTCAATTAACTTCAAATAAAGCAACTAGTCAAAGACAAATTTCTTACTAAAAGAAAATAAAGTATATATTTTATGGAAAATAGAAAACATGCTAATACTGAAAAAAATATAGTTACTATGAAATATCACAACTTAATATATTTTCATTAAAGTTACAAATAACAATAATTGTCCTAAACAAGATAAAGAAAAAAAAATTACATTTTCAGAATCATTATGCTAATGACATATATATGCTAATTAAAATTGCAAAACCTTTTAATAGACTATATGTAGAATATTAACAAAATGGAATTTAAATATTGTTAAATATGTTTTAAAATGTTGAAGAACAAATGAATATTATAATCTATTCAAATTAAAAAATAACAAACAATCTTCTATTCTAAAAATAGCTCATTAATTTTAAAATATATACAAACCATGCACAAACTTATTTATAAATCTTGATTTATTATAATATCAACTATTATAATGTACAATAATATACTCCCACATTTCGACTATATTATTTTATAGTCTTTATCTAGGAACAACTTAAACCTTGATAAGTCCTACAAAATAATATAGTCAAATCTTTAGAAAATATTATTGTACATTATAATAGTTCACATTATATTAAATCGAGATTTATAAAGAGGTTTATATATATATATTGTGCCCTTTTGTATGGGTCACCATTTAATTTTTGTGCTAATCTATTAAAAATTTTAAATTTAAGATATATTTGAATATGTGACGTTAATTTTGCTTATGGTAATATTTCAAAAGGTTTAATTAAAGCAATCTATGAGTATTTGATATGTAAAATTGTGCTGATATTGAGAGAGACATTTTAAATGATGATGATTATAATATATGGTTGGAAAAATGGCCATAATCAATACTGCATTAATATATTTAATAAATAGGTATTTAAAGCTAAAAGTGTTTAAAAGACAAGTAAAATATAATGCATATATTTATTGTTGATAAAATAATATTATAAAAGAATATAAATATTATTTTAATTATTGTAAATACTTAAATAGAAGATTGATATTTGATTTTAATAATATCGAATAATTATTTTAAAATCTATTATAATATCTTATTTATTTAAAAAATATTTATTTTAAAAAATGCAATTGTTAGTTTATTTTTAGACTATGACAAGCGTTTCTTGTGTTGTAAAGAACAGATGTTAGCTAGATATACACACACATGCTTGGAAGTTATTTAGTAAAGTTGCAAAACTATTTTAAAATTATGTTGTAAAATTTATAAATAATACATGAGTTATCACGAGATAAAAATAAAGATATTCAATGTAAAATATTAAATCTGAGTTTAGAATATTGTTTTAAAAATATGACGTATAAAAAGACTTAGTTTATTTAAAATAATTTTATAAAAGTTAAAATTAAAATCAAGTAAAAAATATACTTTTTAAAAATGTTTAATGGATTTAAATAAATGATAAAGATTATTTTAAAATTTAATAATGTAATAAATATTAAATGTTAAATAAGTCATTATTTATTTTTAATTTTGTGTTGTTGGTAAATATGTAAATAAGCCAGCAAGTTGATTGTTTAATCTACCAATCAAATGGGAAGTTTCTTCCGGTATAAAAGCTCAGTTCAATTGTTAGGAGAGGACTCTGTGATTGAATTTTCAAGTTAATTGTGTTATTAAAAAAATAGCTACGTAAATTTTATAGACGCTTTTAAAATCATTTTTTCAAAATTATAAGAGTGTCTTGTAAATAATTTATAAAAGTTTTAAATGATAAGCATGCAGTGTTAAGTTAATTTTTCCCTATCGTTCGTCTCTATTTAAGCTCAATTTGCAAACAAATAGTCATGGGAACATCATATATAGTGAAAATATATCGGAAACTTTACCTTAGAAATATGACAAACGCTGGATTAGTTCGGAAAATTACAAGATGGAGAAAAGTAGTATTTTGGACAGTATATAATTTTAAAAGCTAATTACTATTGCCTATTAGAAAATAGATATTTTAAAGAATAAATACTTTTGTATAAAGAAAGTATTTTTGCAAGCTATAAATTTAAATGTATATCTTAAGGAAAGATATTAGAAATAAAAGTAGTTTTTATAAATACTTGCCTTGCTAAGTCTTTATGTTTAAAAGACTGAATGTTGACAATTTTGAAAGGCAAATAAATTGAAAATATAATTAGCTAAAAGTCTTAAAATAATAAAAATTATTATATTGAAATAATCTAAACGCTGGTTGTTTGGATGAAGAAACTTATTCTTACCTGGATATTTTGTTACGGAATGCGCAAGTAATACATGGACGTCCAAGTCAATTTAAAATAATTAAATATAAATTTTTATAAACTATAGACTAATTTTAAAAAATAATAACTTTTAAATAATATTCTTTAAAGAACTGCATCCGGATCAGATAAACTATTTTAATTTATTATATTTTATGGAAGAACTGATTAACTTTTTATTTTATTTTAAAAGAACGTTTTTCCAATTTTCATAAACTTTTAAAAAAACACGTGATAGACCGGAAAACGGAAATGGTGTTTTAGTGAATGTGTACCTAGGATTAAAGAACTATTATGGTGAAAAGAAGACATCGCTGGAATTACGTAATATGAATTCTGTTTATTTATCTAATATAAAATTTAAACATTATTGATCTATTAAAAATAAGATAGGTACATTTCTTAAAATAATAACTAAAAATAATATAATGATTAATTGCATAAGTTTATTTTATAATTAATATAACACAGAATATTTTAAAGAATGATCGTGAGTGTAAATGTGAATTATTTTATGAAGCTGTAATTTCGAAGAATATTGGAAGATGGATTGTACATTAAATCATTATTGATGGTAAAAAATTGTATAATAATAATAATTTTGATGTATTTAATATGTTTTCTTTAGATCAACCAAATATTATGTTGTTTTGAATGAATGTATGATTATTTTAAAAATACACACACATTATATTGGCAGTGACAGTTTTATTTGAATATGCATAATTTGAATTTATGAAATAAATACGATGCAACATTACATAAGAAGCTTAGAAATAATTATATGATTCTTTCGTTAATAAACTTTGATATTTTATGTTATAGTATTAGAATTATATTTATTATTCATGGGTAATTATTTTTATTGCAAGTTAGGAAGAGATTTAAAAGTCTATATTTTATTTTTGTTTTATTGGATAAATTAAGTTAAGTTTTATGTAGAAGATTATGTTGGATTGAAGATTTACCGAATATAGATGATGAAGTATAAATAGTTTGGATAATTAGTATTTATTTAAAGTTGAAGATTGTTTTCCGGAAATTTTAAATAAGTTTAGAGGATGTTTTGTAGATAGAAATTTATTAAGAAGGAGTAGTATAACACATGGAGTAAAGTAATAATTTCACATAGAAAAGAATCATAGAATTTATCTAGTAATACTTTATGAATTTTAAATTGATGAATAATTTAAATATTATTATTTTAACAGTACATGTATGTAATGCATATTTAATAAAACATGTAGCATGAATTGCATTGAATGAAATATAAATTATAATCAGTTATTTTTTATTACATCACAAAGATACATTAGTTTATACATATATGCTATTAAAGTAATGCTGATATTAAAGTAAACATATGTTAGTACATTATGGAATGAATAACAATAATACTTAATTGATGTAGCAATTTAATTATTAAAGTTTAATTGTTTACATATGCTACATAAACAGTATTTATATAAATTTATTTGTAATAATTGAAGCTTACTGATATGTATTTAAAATGTAGGTTCGAAAACATACTTCAGTGTTATTAGTACAGCATTTTAAAAGAATGTAAATTATTTCTTAAGAGTATAAGTTAATAACAGTGTAAACATTTTATATTATTATTTTCTTATATTTTTATTTTCTTTGTTTTTCTAATTTTGAACTGTAAATATTGTAAATGGATTTTTAATTAAAGTTAATGTAAATAAAATTGTTTAATTTGTTTTAAAAGTGTGTCGAGTTCATTATTTTGCACCACAGCATTTGACAGCAGATAATTTGGATAAACATAATATTTGCACAATGTGAATTTATTAATATTATTTAGAAATAAATACAATATTTTCCTGATTATCATTTTATGAGAATTGATTGACATTAACATATAATATTATTATGGTCATAAGGTAATTATAATGCATAATATAAGAGAACAATATTATTTATTGCCACATATTATTAAGTTATAAGATTTTGATTTATTCTAAAATTAAGATACTATATGAAAATAAAAGATATACATATTATTATTTATTTAATGATTGATGATATAACAGAAATAGATAAGATTAAGTTATACCCTAAGATTAGTATTGATTATTATTATTATTAGAATAAGTTAGGTGTATTTAGGTTTGATATAAAATCCCTTATCATACTTATTTACATGAGTTATCATTACTTTAAGATAATTAGAAGAACCTGAGATTATTTAATTATATTTTAAAATTAAAAGTTAAGATTTATTTATTTTATTATTATTAAAGATAGTTTATTTTATTTTAAAAAGCCATAAGAATGCTGTAGATGTAGTGATAAGATAATAAGGAGGTAATAGTATTCTTATGCCATTGCTACAATGTGTTTGGAAGATATTGACTCAATGTAAATCTACTTATTGCTTTGTAACTTTACTTCACAGTCTCATGATTTTTAATAAATACTTATTTAATTAGTACATACTATAGAATTATATTGATTTTGATAATTGATAATAAATTTAATTAGAATATGATTATATAAAAGTATATTAAAGATAAATATGCAAATTTTTATTAAGCATAACAATTCAATTGAGCTAGTTCATTTCAACAAAAAATTTTATTAGTAATAAAAAGTGATTACATTTTGATAATGGATAAGTTAATGAATAAATTGTACAATAATATTATAAAAAGTTCTGATTAACATATGGCTAGAATATGTTAGTTAGTAGTTGTTATACACTTATGTGGTTAGGTATAATGAAGGGTTTGTGTAGAATATGAGAAACTGAGAACTTGATGAATGTTATTAGCTTTTTTTTTTTTTTTTTAATAACACGACTATTTTCTTTTTAATATTGTCTATTCTAGAATTCTGGGTAGGTGGGAGTTGACAATCAGGAAAAGGATAGGGCAGTTAGAGACCAGGTGTCGTCAAAGACTTTACTGGAGGCAAGGAGCTGATCACGTTTCTTGATTTTTTTGAGAGTCTGGTAAAACAATGGTATGATTTGTGGCAGGGGTAATTCCATGAGAGTTTTGCATCTCACTATCCATATGGAATAAAGGACAAAGATAGAGAGCATTATTATTGAAAAAGTTCCGCTATTAATGGCATTTTCAAGTGAGAAAATCATTTCAGATCTTATGTAAGAATTGATTATGATTATATCTTTCAGTATTTTAAGTCTTGGACAGCGGTGTATAATATGGTCTGTGGTTTCATCTTCACGAGCACATAAACCACATATAGGGTCAATGCTAGTAAAACCTCTTCGGTAATAAAGAAACCAATTTGTGGGAAGCGCATCAAGATTAATTTTAATGATGAAGTCCAGGAATTTGGGTTCAAGGCTCCATCTTTTGAAGTGTGTAATGAGTCTTTGGTTGGTTATTTTTAGGCTGGTTTTAATGGGTTGTTGATTATAGTTGATTAGATTGTATGCTTCCCACAAAGTGATTTTTTGATTAAGGTTAGAGGACATCATCGGGTTATAAAGTTGTAGATGATCTATTAGCAATGATATCCATGAACTGGAAAAGGGCGGGGGACGGTCAGTTGGTGTAATTTTTTTCATAATGTTGGAGTATCCATAGGAGAGGATCAGATTATGTAGAATATTGTGAGTTTTTTGTAAAATGATTGCCTGTATTGAGTGGAATGACAGTCCATTGAACCTGCATGGTCATTGGATACCTCGCAAGCTAATGGCAACAGTCCTTCCTCTCCAGAGAAGTTTGGTGCATAATCGGTTAATTTTATTTTGAAACTGTTTAGTGATTTTAATGAATGGAAGATAATATGAGATTTTTGGCATTATGATCATGTTGAGGAGGCTAACCTTTCCATATAATGAAAGGTATACTCTAGAGAGTGAAGTGGTGATGGCTTCAGTTGATTGGAGGATTGCATCTTGAATCATTCTTGCCATTGCAGTTGGAGGTTTGAAGATTGGGAAGCCAAGGTATCTTTGTGGTTTAGCAGAAAAGGAAGAGTTGATTTGTTTACCAGACATTATCTTCCAGATGGAAGATTTGTTAAAATTTATTTGTAGGCCAAGTTTCACTGTATTTCTGTTTAAGATGTTCATGAGATGGGGAAGGTATTTAATGGTGGGAAGCACAACCATGATGTCATCTATGTATGCTAATACATTGAAATCTTTATTGAGAGAAGGAAGGAATATTCCAGGGAGGTTTTTTTCTATATCCATCCAGAAGAGGGTTGATGTATGCTGTGAAGAAAAGGGCACTGAGCTGAGATCCTTGAGGGATCGACTTGTATGGCTTGAAACCTGGAGTGATCTTGCCATCAAGAGAGAGAAAAATCTCTCTGTTGTTGAGCAGATTGCTGATAGTCTGAACAATTGCAGCTGGAATGTCGTATTCCATCAGAATATCCAGAAGGGTGTTGATCTGTACTGAATCGAATGCTGCTGCAACATCCAGTTGGACGGCAATAGGTTTGGATTTATGATGTACTCTGATATGATTGAACAGTGCAGTTATATTGGACATAGCATGCGAGGTTGATGATCCCTTTTTTCCGTATTGGTTTGGCGAGATATTGCTAAGAATTTGAGGTTGGATTTGGTCCTTAATGACTGACTCTATAATCTTGATAAGCAGTGGG
>JAQFVV010006448.1:709430-863943 GCA_028023455.1 Epiperipatus broadwayi | reverse complement strand
GTTAGTGTCGTTTAGTGGTTTTGCTTTTTTAATAAAAGGCACAAGTGCCACAGGGTAAAGATCTGCTATGTTTCTGTAGCCGGAAGCTAGGTGATCTATCATTTTTTTAATAATTGGAACAGTGAATTGACTGAGGTGTTTGAGAAGGAAATTTGGGATGCCGTGAAGGCCAGGATGAATGCTGTCAGGAAGTGATGATATCTTCTTTTAATTTGGATTTCTGTGATGCCATGTTCGCTGGGGTCTCCAGCATCCAACCAGCTGTTTACTGGAGGGCTCCATCATTTTGCATTAATTGGCAGAATTGTTTGCTGATGTGCTGCATCATTGGATAGCCAATGAGATTGGTACCATTAGTATAAATGGATGTGGGAGTGATTTGTTTTTTATTGTAACCCAGTGCCCATCTGAGGTAGTCTCTCGTCCAGCAGTATTGTTGTGCTAAGAAGCATTTGGCTCTTCTGATGGAAATATATTCTGCAAGGGATTTTTGCTTGATTTTGTAGAGGTTTTAAGGAAGATAATTTTTTCTGTATTTGTGAAATTTTGCTGTGATGCTTGAAGTTGTATATTAATGTCTGTTAGGTCATTTAGAAGACCATTTGGTCCTTTGATTTTCCTGGTGTGGTGATTTAATATGGACTGAAGAATTCCGATGAAGGAAAACCAGCCCTCCTCAGCAGGGAGGGAAAGGATGTTTATTTTCTGGAAATCAGACGTGTGCTCTTCCGATCTGGTCATGTTTGATTGGGTGATCATGCGCATGGTTTTTCCAGGTCCATCTATAGGTGTAGGGATTGAGATAGGCGTGAGTTGTAAGATCAGAGCCATATGATCGGAGAAAGCAACAGGGGTTAAGGCTGCATCAAGGTTGAAATGGAGGTCTGGGGTGTAGTAAACCAGATCAATTCTTTCCCTACACGGAAGCTCTTCCGATCTTTAGTATAGAAAGAGTAGGCTTCGGGTGGGAAGAAGCCCTCTCCACACATTAATCTGCGATTTATTAGATGCAAAAATCTCTTGTTGAAGTCATTGTAGGTGGTGTTAAAGTCTCCGAGAAGAATGGTAGGGGAGGCTCTGCTAGCGTTGATGGCATTTAGGATATGAACTATTTTTAGATATTGAGAGGTGTCTTTGGCTGTATAAATATAAGCTATGATGATCGGATAACCCCAATAATCTATTTCTATAATAATAATATTGGCATCTAGGAATAGAATGTTGAAACTTTTTGGTGGTGCTGATTTGCTAAGAAGAATACCGACTCCACCTGAAGCTGAATGGCCGATGGAAAATCTAGTAAATCCGAGAGAGGAGAGAAGAGATATTATTTTATGGTCAGTCTTATAGTGATGTTTGGTTTCGCCCATAAGAAGTATATGTGGGGAGCAGAGTGAGAGCCAGTTTTTAATAGCAAGAACTCTATCGATTGAGTTGATGCCAGCTATTTTGCAGAACATGATAGATTAATCCAAACCGTCCTCAGCAAAGTGATCCAAGTGAATGTGGGACATCTCTATATTAATGAGGTCTGATGTTGTTAGGCAGTCAGAGACTTGTGATTGAACTTGTAGATGGCTTGGTGATATATTTGTTGGTTGAGGAATCGCATCCATGAAGTCTTCGGTGTCTGATGGAGTAGAGTAATCTGTCTGAGATTCATCGGGAGAATCAATGGTATCTAAGGTTGTAAGATCCATGGTTTTCCTTTTTTTTTCTATGGATTTGTGAAGCTTTGAGTTGGATTTATCGGAGATTTGTTTGTTAGAGGGGGGTGGTGAGTAAAGTACCTGGTGGGAGCTGTCATCATTAGAGCTTGACGTGTGCTCTTCCGATTGATTTTCTTTTAATTTTCTTAATTGTATTTTGGGTATTTGTTGTGTCAATTTTTTGAGGATTTTGAAGTTGATTAGTGTTGTTTTCCTTTTCCTGTTCTTTTGATAGTAGTGTTATTTTATTGTCATAATATTTTTGTTCGAATTTTAGACTTGAGACATTCTCTGTTTGCTGTAACAGTTGTGAATCTTCGATCATGCTTACTTTCGGGTTGGGTGTTTGATGGATCTTTTCGTCTGGTATGTTAATTCTTGCAGGAGTTGAAGAATTGCAGATAGTTTGTGGTTCACTCTGTTTAGGGTTGTTATCAGTTGTTTTAAGCTGGTTAGGAGTTATATTGGAAGAATTGTTTTGACATTTTTTGAGTGTATTTTCTTCATCGCCTGGGTTTATCTTGTTCTCTTTAGATGGTTTGGTCATATTATCTTCTTTTGTAGAAAGAGTTTGACCTAATATTATTTCTTGGGATTAGTATAAGTTGTTTCGAATGTTTGATCTTGAGTATTATTAGTTTGCGTGATTGGTTTAGGAGCAGTATTTGTTGTTGTTTGGTTCTCTGATTTACTACTATTAGTGTAAAGGTTGACGTTTGTTCTTTCTTGAATATTTTCATTTTGAAATATAGTTTTGGATGTGGAAGGTTTTGTTGGAGGATTTATTTGAATCTGAATATCTCGGTTTGTGAGGTTGCTGTTTGAATTAGTCCTATGTGATGATTGTCTATTTAAGGACTTGTTAATAGGTCTACCAGGACATTTGTGAAACGTGTGCTCTTCCGATCTCCACAGTGTGTGCATATTCTTGCTGCACAGTCTTTAATGAGGTGTGTTCTTTGAAGGCAGAAGAAACATTGTGGTTGTACTCCTCTGAATGTCAAAACCATAGGAGAGCCTCTTGCTGTAATAATAGTGGGTATGTCAGTGGGTATAATGTTTTTCTTTAATGTAAGTGTGAAGGTAACTGTATTGGACAGGATTTGATCTCTGAAGTGAGGATTTAATAGGTGTTTAAATTTGCTAACTGAACCATAATTAATAAGGATGTCTTGTATTTCTTGTTCATTTAAGTGGGCAAGGCAGTTTTGAATTCTGCCAGATAGTGTAACTGGATCGGTTCATATCTATGGACATAGTATATAATTTCCTAAAGATTTGTAGTTATTTTTAAAATCCATTCGGTCTGCCCACGCTTTTAAACTCTTCGATCACATAGCGGTCATTGGGATGATTAAGGATCATGTGAATGCCTCTGCCTAATTGCTTTTGAATGATTAGACTGTAGAGTTGTTCTACAGGGAATTTATATAAAGCACATTGATGATTTGTTATTGCTAAGATTAAAGACTTATCGCTGTAATAGTTTGCAAATGATTTATATAGAGAGTTGGGTATCGTTTTGTTGAACTCATTGTTTATTTCTAGGAACATATCATCGTTAATATTGTTTATATTAAAAGAGACATTTTCCTGCATGTTTGATTCTTTTTCTATGTCTAATTCTGTGAGATTCAAATATAATTCATTAAGATTATCAGCCTTAATATTTTCAGAGATGCTCTCAGAATTTTTTGACCTTACGATATTTGCGTACGTAGTGGGATTTTCCAATATTGATATTGAGGTAATTGGTTTAGCTTGCACGTTAGCTGATGTAGCAATGGATTGTTCTGAGCTAAAATCTTTGATTGTTTTAGAATGAAATTTATCAGTTTTATAATTTATTTCTTCTCTTTTATTTTTAAATTTACTGTTGACAAACGGTACTGACACAGTACTGGTTTTGTCGACCTCTGGTGGAAAATGTTTTACTTTAAAAATTTCATCGGTATCATTTTGTTGGTAATTTTGTTTATTTCCAGATATAGTTTTAATTGAATTGTTGGGCAAAGGAAATTGCTCATTATAATCTTCTGTGGTTGAGTAAAGGCTTCGGAGAGGTAATGATTGGTTTTCGCTTGTATCAATAGTTTCGCTTGACGAGATATTTATTCTATTGTTTGTATTAGGGGTAAGTTGAATATTTTCTAAACTTTTGTTGATATTTGCAATGGAATTTTCTTTTGATTTACTCATTTGTGGGTTTTTATTTGTTGTAACGGGTGGTTTAGATGCATTTAGATTAGATCTAAGGCTATACAATTTACGGCCGATGACCGCATTGTTGGGTTGAATGCTGAGATCGGGGCTTACTTTATTTTTAGTTTTATCGGTTATATTATCACTTTCCATCATATAAAATGATTAAAAAGTTGACTTACCTTGAATAACAGACGTAAAGGTAAAGGGACAGTCGTCCCGTCTTCCTAAAACTGTAAAACACTAAGGGACGCTTTTTAAGACTAGTTACGAAGATGGCTGCCAAAAGCGGAAGTGTCAATTGAGCTAGTTGTATTTCAAATTATATTATACATCAAGAAGTAAGGGTACAATATATATCGATATTTATAAAGAGGTTTATATATATATATATTATTTATTATCTATTTATAGCAACAAATTAAAAAAAAAAATCAAACTACACCAAATTTTCCAGTTTAAATGTTTTTAATATTGTATTTACATACTTCTAATATTTATCATGATTTATAATAACAGAAAGATTCCATTGAATTATTTATATTGATTATAATTTAACTTTTGGGAATCATAGTCTATTTTGATATTTGTTACTACAATATTTATTTTACACATATGTAAATAATAAGGTTTTTAATTAGACAAAAAATAATACTACCTATTTGACTGCCATCAATACAATGTATTGAGTACTATTATAATGTATTACTATTACTATTATTAATCTATTACTGCTTATCAGTTTATTTTTTTGTCTTTTAGTTTTTCAGGTTGCAAGACATATTACAACTCAAATAAGATTAAAAAAATAATTGAATAGTTAAAAGTTATTAAATAGTCTAAGCTCTGGAAATAATAGGAACTGTGTTGCAGCCACTAAACTTTGAATTCCAGAGTTAACCTTTAATACTACAGGAATAAATCTCACAGGCAGAATTCAGATATAGGTTGGAATAAAAAAATTATTATTTAACATATGCAATGTTGTATGGTTCTAAAAAATATCAATTTCAATATTTTGAGACAAAACACAAGAATTGTAGCATTATAAAAAATATTCTTAGTTTTTAATTAGACTTCTCAGTAAGACTAAGCAGCTGATTTTACTAATATTCACACATTACTACTACATATTTATTTGTGTACATTATATAAAACTATTTTATAACTATCACTTATTAATAATTTATATTAACCATTTTAATTAGATTAAAATTTTAAAATTGTTTAAAGCATACTTTGTGTTTATATTTTATAATAGATCAAATATAGATATTATATTTTATAAAATTGAAGAATAATTTTATTTCTAATAGTTTATCTTTTTTCTAATTAAGCATATAATCTTGTCCTTTAAAAGTAGTCATATATAATTAAAGAATTTCTATGCTAAATAATATAATTCTGAGTCCAGAAATGGAAGGATTTATTCAAACATTGTAACCAACATTTTTTAATAATTTTGCCTATTTCTTTTAAAATAAGGCTCTGAAACATATTGTTCAAGGCAATGATATTGTTTGCTAGATTGCAAAGAACTGGTACTATATATAAAGTCCTTATATATATATATATATATATATATATATATATATATATATATATATATATATATATATATATATATATATATATATATATATATATATATATATATATATATATATATAAAAGGACTTTATATATAGTACCAGTTCTTTGCAATCTAGCAAACAATATCAATATATATATATATATATATATATATATATATATATATATATATATATATATATATATATATATATATATAATGGCTGCAGAAAGGAGTTTGCTATTAACTGAAAGGAGACCCTTTGATTCCTCTTGGAGGCCTTAAAGGAACCGAGCAGGGCAAATTCCTAATGTCCACTCCATACGTTCTTGTCGTTGCAGCTGTTATTACTATATGTTTATTCATATAGTATATGAACATGGATGGGCTGCTCACCAACATGCATTAGCCAGCGTGGTGAGTTTATTGGCTTTTTACCTCTGAGTTTAAGATCAAGAAACACCATGGTCTTTCTTCTCAGTGCCTGGTAAGGCAGAATGAATGTTTGTGTAAATGATAAAGATTTTTCCCAATTATACAATTATTACAGACAAAAATAAAGCATGGCCCTTAATCCCAGGAAACTGTAAAGTCACCAACCAAGGCAGCGGTTGGTGGCCGAAGGCGGAGGGTGCTAAGAATATCCTGGAGGCGGACCCAGGCTGCCATTTGATGATGACTTTTTATTTAGGTACTTACAACTGCAGATCACTTTCAAGTGAAGGAAGATTGCAAGAATTAGAAGAACTCTCTTATATTAAATAGGATATTATTGGAATTTGTGAAGTTAGAAGAAAAGGTGAAGAGACAATTGATTTAAAAAGTGGACATATGCTCTATTATAATGGCACAAATATTGGAAATACAAGTGGAGTAGGATTCATTATAAATAAAAAGTGGAAGAACAATATTGTGGAGATTGATGGTGTATCAGACAGAGTGGCAAGATTAGTTATACAACTTAATAGCAGATATCAAATGCAGATAATTCAAGTTTATGCCCCAACAAGTTCTCACAGTGATGAAGTACTAGAAGATTTTTATATGGATGTACAAAAAACTTTTGATCAGAGTAAACAACATTTTAAAATTGTTATGGGAGATTTTAATGCTAGAATTGGTAAACAATTGAAAGATGAAAGTGTTGTAGGTAATTTTGGTTATGGTAATAGAAATGAGAGAGGACATAGACTTGTGGAGTTTGCAGAGAAGGAAAAACTTTATATTATGAATTCTTTTTTTGAGAAAAATGTTAGAAGGAAATGGACATGGAAGCATCCAAATGAAGGTACAGCAAAATTGGATTATATTTTGACTAACAGGAAATACATATTTCAAGATTGTAATGTTCTTAATAAATTTAACACAGGAAGTGATCATCGATTAGTAAGGGGTAAGATACATGTTAATGTAAAACTGGAGAGACAAAAATTATTAAGGAAAACTATATTTACAGTTGATATTCCTAATCTTCAGAAACATTCTAATGAATTTAAATTAGAACTTACAAATCGGTTTCAAGTATTAGTAGATTTTGAACATGATTCAGATTTGAATGAAATTAATATGAAAATAACTGATACACTTTTAAAAACTGCAACAAAGATAGCTGGTAGAAAAAAGCAGCAATTGACTAATAAAATTTCTACTGAGACTAGAGAACTTATGAAGAAAAGAAGGAATATGAAGATATGCAAGAATGATGCATTAAAAAGAATTGAATATCTCGAATTTTGTAAAATGGTGTGGAAAAGAGTTGAAAATGATATAAGAAAGTATAACTGTGAACTAGCAAGAAAAGCTGTAGAAGAAAATAAAAGTCTTAAGAATGTAAAACAACATTTTGGTATTGGTAGGAAATGTATATCTGCAATAAGGAAAAAAGATGGAATTATTACTAAAAAGAGGGATGACATTATGAAATTGGTAGAAGATTTTTATCAAGAATTATATAGTAATAAAAAGCAAGTACCTCCTATATCTATTACATCTTCCGAATTGCCCAGAATTTTAAATGAAGAAGTGAGAAATGCAATTAAATGTATGAAAAAAGGAAAGGCTCCAGGTAATGATGGAATTATAATTGATATATTAAAAGAAGCAGGTGAAGAAACAGAAAAAATATTAGCAAAGTTATATACCAAATGTCTAAATGATAAAGATGTACCGGTTGATTGGAAGAATGCAGTAATAATATTAATATTTAAAAAAGGTGATAAAGAAGACATTAGAAATTACAGACCTATTAGCCTTTTATCAGTTTTATATAAAATTTTTACCAAGATAATTACAACTCGTCTACAGAGAACCTTGGATTTTCACCAACCAAGAGAACAAGCTGGATTTAAAAGTGGTTTTAGTACAGTAGATCATATTCAAGTATTGAGAGAAGTTATAGAAAGGACAAATGAATATGAGTTTCATTATGTTTTGGATTTGTAGATTATGAAAAGGCATTTGATTCTATAAACATTTCTTCAGTGATTAAAGCATTGGATCATCAAGGTATAGATCCAGGATATTGTCATATTTTAAAGAATATTTATAAAAATGCAACAGCAACAATTAGATTACATAATGATACTGGGAAAGTCAACATTGAGAAAGGTGTAAGACAAGGTGACTCCATATCTCCAAAACTTTTTACAGCAGTGCTGCAAGAAGTATTTTGTGGATTAAAATGGGAAACTAAAGGAGTGAAAGTAAATGGAGATTATTTAAGTCATTTATATTTCGCAGATGATGTAGTTGTTTTTGCAAATAATGCTTCCGAGCTGCAGGAAATGTTGCAGGAGTTATCAGATGAAAGTAGGAAAGTAGGACTAAAGATAAATGTTAAAAAGACTAAAGTAATGTATAATCAATTTGCTCAAAATATGAAAATAAAGATTGATTATGATGAATTAGAAAAAGTTAAGAGTTACAAATACCTTGGTCAGATTATTAATACAGATGGAAACATAATAGAGGAAATTAATCATAGAATTAAACTTGGTTGGAGTGCTTTTGGTAGAAATAACTTGATATTAAAAGGAAATATGCCTATGTGTTTGAAAAGAAAGGTTTTTAACAAATGTGTTTTACCAGTTCTTACTTATGGATCTGAGACTTGGACACTTAATAGAAGATCAATACAGAGACTTCAGACCACTCAAAGAAGTACGGAGAGATGTATGTTGGGAGTAACAAGAAGAGATCGAAAACGCAATGTATGGGTAAGAGAACAAACAGGTGTTACTGACCTCATTGAAAAAATTAAAAGATTGAAGTGGAGTTGGGCTGGACATATTGCTAGAAGAGATGATAATAGATGGACAATTGAAATTTTAAACTGGATTCCAAGAGATTGTAAAAGACCCAGAAGGAGACCACATGTAAGATGGATGGATGAAATAAAAAAATGTGTAGGTGTGATGTGGAGAAGAGAAGCTAAAGATCGGAGAAGATGGATTAAACTTGGAGAGACCTTCATCCTGCAGTGGATTGATAATGGTTGATAATGATGATGATGATATATATAGTACTGCCTATCCTTATATTAGTAGAGATAAATAGATAGTAAGTCAAATAATATTACAATACTATTTTAAAAATAACATTTTTTTTTTTACTAAAATGTACTCATGACTATGTTTTCATCTATTAACAGACTTTACATATGTTGTTATATCTAGTTGAATTTTATTTGAATATGCTTAATTGTTAACAAATAAAACCATGATTGTGAGAGAATTTCAGTAAAATTTTACTTTTGATAGTATTGTAATGTTACATGACTTTATATTTTATATATGTATAATTTCTGATCTTGACCAATAAACGAAAATCTGTTGATGCATACTACAGCACTCCACTTTAGTAGATTGTTCAGCAAAGCTTTTGCTGAGCAATCTAGTAAAGTGAGTATTCTGAAATTTTTAATGATAATATATGATTCACTAATCAAGAACAAAGAGTTTAAATTAAAAATATGCTGTTTTTAATATATATTATTTCAATAAGCAAAATCTAAAAATAATTAAATAAAGTTAAAATGTGTGATTGTTTAATAATATATTTGTTCAATCTTTATACTTAATTCACATTGCAAATGTATCATTAAACATCACTTCTCATGAAAGTATTACAAGTCAATTGCTAATGACTTAATTGATACATCTTAGTACTTAATTTCATTAATATACAATGAAAGATACCTGAAAATAATCATCATCATTATTTTCGATCATTATTAATCCACTGAAGCATAAAAATCTCAAAGTTTATTTTTGTTTCTCCTGTTTTTAGCATTTCTTTTCCACATAACACCTGCAAACTTTTTTATATCATCCAATCATCTCATATATGGTATCTTTTATGATCTTTTACAATCTCTTGGGATCCAATTAAGGCTTTCAATTTTACGTTTATTATCATCTCTTATAGGAATACATTTAAGTCAGTTACACTTCATTTTCTTAATTATTTTAATGATATCATAACACTTGTTTATTCTCTCCCTCATTTTGTTTTTGATCCCTATTTCTAATGCATATTTTTCCATACTTTATTCAATAGACTGAAATCTATGTATTACTTGTCTGTTGTGTTCTCATCTCAGATTCATAAGTTAAAGCTGGTAAAGCACATTTATTAAATTCAGATTGAGTGCTATTGGCAAAAAATAAATTAATATTAAAAGGTAATAATATTTATGTTTAAAAAGAAAATTTTTAATTCTATAATTAAATTCATTCATTATCATTCCATCTGTATTAATACTTTTACCAAGGTATATGCAGTTGTTAATTTTTTCTAATTCATTATTATCAATGGTTATTTTCTTATCTTTTTTTTTTTGAGAAAATCCATTGAATCCTACTTTAGTTATTTTAGTACTTATCTTTAGTCCTACATTTTACTTTCATCTCTGGCAAAATTTCTTAAGGTTCAAAGTATTATTTACAAAAACAATTATATCATTTGCAAAATGTAGATGACTTAAATAATCTTCATTTACTTTTAATCTCTTGGATTCTCACTTTAATCTATCAAATACTTCTTCTTAAATTGTTGGAAAAAGTTTTGAAAATAAGGAATCATCCAATTACATATCTTTCTCCATGTTAAGAGTCTTTATAAATGAAATTAAACTAAATTGAGAATATTTTAGTACTATCTATTTTTACTTTATCAATCAATTTACATATAAACAGTTTGTGAATAGCCCAATTCTTAACAAAAGCTTCTTTAATATCACCCATCTCATAGAGAAGGGAGCAGAAATATATAAAAAAAATATTATTTACTGAATTAACTACTTCACCAATTGAAGGGATTGTTTTTACTCTCATAATAAACACTGATAAGCTTCTATCTCTCCATCTCCCTCCCTCTCTCTCTTTATATATATATATATATATATATATATATATATATAGAGAGAGGGAGGTAGAGGGAGATATATATATATATATATCTATATATATTAAAAGGTGTGAAAGTTGCCTTGACAGCAGTGAGAAATATTCATTACTAGATTTTACTATGAATGTTTAGGTGGTTACTGGTTAAAACTTAATTACATCATTATCCCAGATTAGCTTTAGGAACTATTTCGCTTATTATTTCTAAATAATACATGGGAAATTTAAAAGTATTGCAGTTTGTAATGTTAATTGACTATTTGTTAGTCTGCATTACAGTGACATGTTTATTTCATGTTTAAAGAGATTTATTTAAACTTCATTGTATCAATATTTCATACTCTTTAGTCAAGTTGCAAGCTTTAAGTGTCCATATATATTCAATGGACTATTAATAAGAATGGATTTCCATTATTGCTATTAAAAGGTGTGAATGTTGCCTTGACAGCAGTGAGAAATATTGATTACTAGATTTTACTGTGAATGTTTAGGTGGTTACTGGTTGGAACTTTTATATATATATATATATTAGTTATATATATATATATATATATATTAGTTATAAAGCCATCAAAATGACTTTCCTTCATAAAATTAGAATGTCTACTTTAATTATATATTCATTAACCATATCTTAGTTGGGAATTTTATTTTATTATATTTAAATGCCAAGCATTTTAAAATTTTTTTGCGTTTTAATAACGAATAAAAATCAAAATCAAAAAATTAAAATGATTATTGGGGGGACATAAATTAAAGATTTTTTAGCAAAAATTATTAAATAGATGTCTATCATGATATTAAAAAAATCAAATTTAAGTAAAATAATACTTGAACATTTGTCAAGCATTGTTAGCCGAGAGGTCATCGCAGCAGCCTTGCAAGCAAGTAGTTGGTTGCAGAAGGTTGTGGATTCGCCTCCCGGTCTATGATATGATATATGGAAAAAAAAGACTTAAACATTTTTTAAGGTTCCAAAAAAAGATTTCACATAATCAGCCATTTTCCAATCTTGCTACCTTACATATTTATTAGTAATTGAATATGTGCTGTTTTCATTAGACCAAAAATATAAGGAAAATATAAAATTTTCACTACCAGCCATTTCTTTATCTTCAATTTTAATCCAAAAAGAGATAAAGCTTTCTTGTTATTTTTTTTTTTTGTAAAAAATTATTTTAAAATGTCTGTTTTAATCTTTATTTCAATTATATATATATATCATTTTTTGTCTCTATGTTAGAATACAATTATTAAAGTTTAGTTGTAAAGTCATTGAATATTTATTTTCCACGACGTTTTTAGATATCATACAAAAGCAAATGTATTTTATTGTTAGAAGATTTGATTTGAATTGTAAATGCATACATCATTCATTTTAAAATAATTGTAAACAATTTTCTGTCAAATCTAAATAATTCTCATTTGTATTAACTAAAATTATAGTTTTATTATTTTAATACGTACATATAATATTCATATCTATATAAATTAAAATATTTCATGATTAAATAGTGATTGTCAAAGTTTTGCTGGAAATTATAATATCTAAAATATTTTAGATTGTCAATTAAAAAATGATGTTTATAATTTCTATAGATAGGAATTTGTTTAGATATGTGAGAGCAAATGCCTAACAATATTTGAAATGATAACAATACATCGACTACCTAAAATGACCAATTAATTTGAAATTCATTGTGGGAGAGAGACAGAGCAAAGTTATATATCCTCCCTAATGACTTTGAAAGCGTTAGTTTGATCTTAAATTGAAATATAATATTTATGTATATTATGAATAATATTATTACTGATAATGAAGTGTTTTAATGTGAATTTTTTTTCTATTTTCATTCTGTCATCTTGATTTAATATTATTTACTTTATTAAATTAATACACTATACAGGCTTCAATCTGCATATATATATATATATATATATATATATATGTATGCAGGATTCGAACTCAGACTTTTACACCACTCTCAACTTTCCATACCATCTCATATTGCTTACATACATAATCACACACATTAAGGTAATGTAAATTTAATTAAACCTTGAATCGCATTTATGGCAATCCCACCAGAATACTCACATTTTTATAAACAATAAAACCTTTTTTTAAAATAAAAAAACATTTTATACTATTGTTGATTGTTAGATATTTTTGACAATCATTACAAAATAATATAATAGTCAATATATTTAATGTATTTAGCTAAAGCATTTATATATAAGGTGTTTGAACTCAGACTATCACATTACCCTCAACTATCCCATTATCTCATACTGCTAACACACTTGTTCACACACATGGTGAAAAGATAAATAATAACCAATATTATTATTTTCTGTTAAACCAGTATTCGTTAGTTGGTCCAGATTATCATTTCCACACACATATACATTCGATACTCAGATTATATCAAGATAGCCAATCTTTATACTTTAATAGACATACTTCAATCCACTCCAACCCACAAGTCTTCAGCCATCCATTTCATTAAAAATCTGATAATGGAATGCTCAAAGCCCTCATTGAAGCCAACCTTCTCATCCTACTTATGTTGAACATAAGTTACTCTGACTTCTCATGTGCAGAACATAATCCATTTTCATACAGTTCAAACCCTCTGTATATTACATATTGGAGCGCAGGTATAAAAGCATGTCCTGTAGAAAAAAATATATATTAAAATATAGAGCTGTGGAAGTCTGCTCATACCTCATATATGTATGTAAATGGATTGTGTACTGTACATGAGGGGTCAGAATGACTTATGTTCAACATGGGGAGAATGCAAAAGTTGGCATCAATGAGGGCTTTGGGCATTGCATCATCATATTTTCAATGAAATAGATAGTTGAATAGTTGTGGGGTGGAATGGATTGAAGCATGTCCATTAAAGTATGAAGATTGGCTATCTTAATATAAGCTGAACATTGCATGGAGATGATAATCTTGACCAACTGACAAGTGCTGGTTTAGCACGAAATACATATATTGGTGATTATTTATCTTTTTTGACATGTGTGAGATCAAGGGTGATAGTAGTATGAGATATCATAGATAGTTGAGGGTCATGTGAAAGTCTGAATTCAAACCCCTATATATTACATATTGGAGTGCAAATATAAAAAAGTCTGTACTGTAGAAAAAATTGTATTGTAAATCATTTATGTATAAAAATGGTGGCCAATTCTAGTTGGAAAATGACATTCAATGTTAAAATTTGCTTTACTGAAGTGATATTTATTGTTATTATTATTTATTAAGCACATATTTATGTAATGGTAATTCATATATATATATATATATATATATATATATATATTACATTTATATATATATATATATATATATATATATATATATATATATATAAATTATTAATCAATGTCTGTATTCCAATTATAATAAAATATATATAATTATTCAAAACAATACAATAATTAATACAGTAACAATATTTTAAACAAATATATACCAATTTAATAGAAGTACTTTCAACTATCTATGTAGTCGTTGTCAACTAGACTCAAATTGTATTAGAAAAAACCGTTACAAATGTAAACAAAAGCAATACGTCATACATCAATTTTCCCACAATTCATTAATTTTTATATTGGCTGTCTGTCTATTTATCAACTGTTGCTTTTCACTTTTTATTAACATAGCTTCTTTAATTTTGCGTTTATTATTATTTCTTTCAATACACAGAATTTTAACTTTATTAAAATCAAAATCAAAACCATAATTACATGTTACATTATGATCAAAAAATACTGATGGTGATACATCATCATTTCTAACATTCTCTTGTCTTGATTTTTGCACTCGTTTATATAATAACAAATGCTCCCTTGATCTTTTCTCCAATGTACATCGAGATTCCCCAATATATGCCTTTCCACAAAAACATAGCCATTTATATATTGCACAACTTTGATTTAAAATACCACACCTATTTTTTGAATTATTTATTAATCTATTTAAATTAGGAGTAGTATAAAATGCAACTCGACATATATTTTTATATATCTGTTTTATAAATTTAACCTGTTCATTACAAATAAATGGTATTGATATCCAAGTATATTTTATTTTATCAATATCTATAGCATCTAAAATATTTCTATTATTATTAAACTTAGTAACAATATTATAAATTAATTTATGATCATATCCAACATTTAACAAATCCATAATAAATACATTTATGTTACTTATTTTATCAGAACTATATTTACATAATTTATTATTCCTAAATAAAAATGATTTTAAACTGGATAATTTATGTGCAATTGGCACATTTGAATACCAAGGAATATATCCTCTTTTTTCAATATCTTTTATTACCATACAATAATCTAATTTATTTTTATTACGTGTAACTTTAATATCTAAATACTGAATTGACTTTTTTTCTTCAAAAGATTTACTCCATTTTAAACCTTCTAAACTATTTAATTCATTGAATAATACATTTATAATATCTAAACTTCCACAAACGAAAACATCATCATCATGATGATGTTTTCGTTTGTGGAAGTTTAGATATTATAAATGTATTATTCAATGAATTAAATAGTTTAGAAGGTTTAAAATGGAGTAAATCTTTTGAAGAAAAAAAGTCAATTCAGTATTTAGATATTAAAGTTACACGTAATAAAAATAAATTAGATTATTGTATGGTAATAAAAGATATTGAAAAAAGAGGATATATTCCTTGGTATTCAAATGTGCCAATTGCACATAAATTATCCAGTTTAAAATCATTTTTATTTAGGAATAATAAATTATGTAAATATAGTTCTGATAAAATAAGTAACATAAATGTATTTATTATGGATTTGTTAAATGTTGGATATGATCATAAATTAATTTATAATATTGTTACTAAGTTTAATAATAATAGAAATATTTTAGATGCTATAGATATTGATAAAATAAAATATACTTGGATATCAATACCATTTATTTGTAATGAACAGGTTAAATTTATAAAACAGATATATAAAAATATATGTCGAGTTGCATTTTATACTACTCCTAATTTAAATAGATTAATAAATAATTCAAAAAATAGGTGTGGTATTTTAAATCAAAGTTGTGCAATATATAAATGGCTATGTTTTGTGGAAAGGCATATATTGGGGAATCTCGATGTACATTGGAGAAAAGATCAAGGGAGCATTTGTTATTATATAAGCGAGTGCAAAAATCAAGACAAGAGAATGTTAGAAATGATGATGTATCACCATCAGTATTTTTTGATCATAATGTAACATGTAATTATGGTTTTGATTTTGATTTTAATAAAGTAAAATTCTGTGTATTGAAAGAAATAATAATAAACGCAAAATTAAAGAAGCTATGTTAATAAAAAGTGAAAAGCAACAGTTGATAAATAGACAGACAGCCAATATAAAAATTAATGAATTGTGGGAAAATTGATGTATGATGTATTGCTTTTGTTTACATTTGTAACGGTTTTTTCTAATACAATTTGAGTCTAGTTGACAACGACTACATAGATAGTTGAAAGTACTTCTATTAAATTGGTATATATTTGTTTAAAATATTGTTACTGTATTAATTATTGTATTGTTTTGAATAATTATATATATATATATATATATGTGTGTGTGTGTGAATATAAGTGTTTCAATGAGAGTATCACCAATATTTTTTTTGTTTTTTTATCTTATGTGAGAATAATTAAACATCATTCATGCAGAAAATCGTCTAATACATGGACATTTTTGAACATATTGCAAGCTGTTTTAGGTATCATGTATATGCCATAACAAAAATTAATACTAATTACGTTTGGTCATATGAATGCAGTTTATCATATTATTACACACTGAAAAACCTGAGAAAATATTTGACATTCATTATCCATGAATGTTAGTGTTTGTGAAATATTAGTGGTAACATTTCATACCTTTGGGTAAAATTTAAGAACATATAATAGTTTTACAATTTTTTTTAAAGGTAAGAATCAAAAAATTGTGGAAACTTTATTTACTTAGATTTAAAATAATTTTGTTGTGTTTTGATAAATCCTCTTAGTGCAATTAATTAAAAAAAGAAAAATATTTAAGCAGCTTATAAAAAGATTACATTTAAAATATAACTGATAATTTTTAAATGACCAATTAAGAAATTTGAACGATGTAAAAGAAATATTTGTATAAAAAAGGATTTTCAAAAACATGGAATCATCAAACAAAAAACAAATGTAATCAGTTTTCAGTATTCAACATGATTCAGTTTAACAGCAGCTCAAATTTAAAAAGAAAATTTCAACGTTGCAAGTTAATAGCATAATTTTTGATTTTATTAGAAAAATGCTCATATAGATTATTCTACACTTTGAATGGTTTGCTATAACTTAATCATAATTAACTTAAAGACCAAAAAAGGGTTGAATTGTAAATCTGAAAGAATAGATGTTCTGTTCATTATGTTTCACTTAATGATTAACCATTGTGACAAACTCTTAAACACCTGGGAAATTATTATAGTTTATTGAGCACATAATTTCAGAAAATATACAGAGATTGAAAGCAAAGAAATAAAAACTATATACTATATTGTAAAGACTTTTTTAACAAGATGTTTAAATTAAGACAAATAAATTTGTCTTAAATACACTTAAAATATTAAGAATAAATACTATCTAACATTCCTAAGTTATGTAATAAATTTCATTTTTATATTTTTGTAAATCTGCATATGTCAAAATGTTTCAATGAAAGTAATATATACACACATAATGATTACTTTAACAACTGATTTTTAAAGAAAATTTGTTTTTTAATTATTTTTTTAAATCGTTCAAACTTTTAATGTATATATGTAAATAAAGCATTTATTAAATATATTTTCAAAATAAATATTTTAACATATTTAAAACAACTTTTCTCTTTTAAAAAAATTAAAAAAAAGAAAGTTTCAAAGTCCATTTTAATCAAGTGACCTTGTCTAAACTTTCAGAATTATATATTTAATATAATGAATGTTATTAATAGTACTTACTTGCATCATATTTATTTTGAGACAGTATTCTCATTATATCTCTGGAGATATATATTTATTGTTAAGTGATTATATCTTAATGATTTTTTTTGTTTTATTAATATATTAAAGTAATCTATCTTTGTGACAGAGTTTTTGTTTTGTTAAAACTACTTCAGGTCAAATGTGGCCAAAATAAGCTATATTGAAATAGGTCTAATAGACTGATATCTTCCTTAGCTTAATTGTGGAATCACCGTTATTATCATATATTTCTTATTGGTGACATGGCATCCTTACAGTATAATATGACTACAACGTCTTATATATATATATATAGTAAAATAAACACAATCCATAGAATTTTTTTTTTTCATTTAATCATGGCAATCTGACTAGAGAGCTAACACACATCCCTCTTTAATTTTATATATCTTATTGAAGTTAATATTATTTTTGGAAATTGAATAATCACTTGAGATCATGATAAATGGGAAAAAATATATTCAATTAAATATGATTGTATTTCACTTATCTACTTACTAACAAATATATTCAGGTACCTATCAATAGTGCACTAAAATGAGATTATTGATATCTTTAATAGGTATCATGCTTTTTAATTATTTCTATTTTTTATTATTTTTTTTAGAATATATATATATATTGGTAAATACAATATTATAGTCTAAATTCTTTTGTAGCGTTTTCAATTACATGGTAATCCTCATCAGCTTTAAACTAAATTTTAATTTTTTTAAACTTAATGTTATGTTTGTTTCCATAAGCTGTGTATGGCCGTATTTGCAACTTGCCTATTAATAACATCATTCTTATATTTATCAATCAAAATTGCCTCATTAATTTTCCTTTTTTTATGATTTCTTTCTTCTATTAATATTTTTATTTCACTAGTATTAAATGTAAACCTATTATTACAAGTTTTTACTGGTCAAAGAATACTGAAGCTGTATTAAATTGACTATTTACATTATTTTTAATTGGATTATATAACAATTGATGCTCCTTCAATCTCTTCTCCACAGAACATCTAAATTCACCGATATATAATTTCTGACATCCACATGAAATCTGATAAATTATATTACTTCTTTGCAATTTAGGAATTATACTCTTAAAATTATTCATTAATCAATTAACATTTAAATTGAACATTGCCACGATAAATGTAAAATAAAACAGGCTATGTGGATTTCAAGAAATTGTCAAATGTTAATGAATTGGCAGTAATCAAATGTTAAAATAACAGAATTGTGGGAAATCTTAATTGAACTATGGGTATTGTGAAGGATTGTCTCATTTTGATTATTCAATATTATATAGTTGATAAAGACTACAAGATGTATAGTCAAAAGTGCCTTTAAAAATAATATAATTTATGTGAATTTTACTGTATTTTGATATGTATATATTGATTTGAATATTACATATATTATGAAACGAATATAGACATCAAACTTAATTCATTATATATATATATATAATAAATAATTATAAACAGAGAACGTCACACACATATTTTTATATAAATATCCTTTAAATATATATATATAATTATAATTATTTAATTAGAAAGCTCTTTATTTAAGACAATAGCCAATTCTCCTTTTCATTTCACCAGCCTATAAGTTTTAATTCAGTCTTAGCTTAAGGTAGTTAATCTTGATTGGTTAAGTAAAAATATTTTTACTTAAATAATTACTAATGGAAAATTCCACTCAATAAATAGTTATATATATATATATATATATATATATATATAATTCTAAATGTAATATATATATATATATATATATATATATATATATTACATTTAGAATTTTCACTGTTATATAATGAAATTTATGATTCATAAACATTCAAAAAGTTTCTTATCTTGCTTTTTTGATCAAATAAGTTTCTCCACTTACTATGCATTTTATACAATGTAAAATCAATGTATCTTTTTAAAATAAATTAAAAATATGAATTCATTAAAATATATCTTCATATCATTTAATAAAATCAAAAATGCTTTCTGGGTTTGAAGTTATTTAATTAATATTTTAAAAATTCACAATCTATTTTAAATACTATTAACTATGAAAAAAGCACATTGATAGTCACAAAATATTTTAACAAATTATGGATATATTTAAATCAATTGACAATTTTTTTTTAATTTGTAGATAGGATCTTTGCAAATTCTTGCAGCAAATTATCAAGTTCATCTTTTTTTAAAAAAATGAGAACAAAATTACAAGTTGTATAGATAAATTAGATTTTTATTGACTATCTGCATGTTTTAAAAAAAAATCAATTCATAATTTATTTTAATTGGAAATGTTTAAATATAATAATACTTTATTTATTAATGTTGTAATAGAAATAATTAAGTAAACAATACACTTTACAATAATAATAAAATATATATATTTTCAAAATATGTATGTTAGCAATATGTCACAGGTATGTATATAGCATAACATTTAGAATAGTATTATTTTCACCTCTTCTTCAAGTGTTTTTGGCCTGACCAATAATAGTATTAGTGTGTGAACTGGACTAGTGATCTTTAAACCAAATAACCAAGCTAATTGAAGTATCATCTTCAATTTTATATTTATTAATCTAAACTCATTAGTTTATTTCATATGCTAGTATTATCATTGATCACATCAATAAAACATTGACGGAAAAAAATCACTTGAAACATTCATTATTACTAACAAATAAATGTATTTAAAATGTTTAAATAAATTTCTAAAAGCATTTAACATTTATTCCCCTTGGGTGCCCCTCATTTCTTACAAAGCATAAGCTTGTGGTTAAGACCTGTAGAGGTCCCTACCTTCACATTTTCAAACACACTCTTGAGGTTTATTGCCTTAGTAAATATTAAATACTACGTAATGAAAATAGTCAAAAATATAATCACATATACATTTCAATCACAACAAACTTTTAGACAAACATCTAAATTTATTATAATTTCCCAAAATTTAATATTTTTATAAAAATATTTATAATACTTGGTTTTTAACTTTTAGACAGAAAATTATTTTATTGGCTGAATGAATTAATGTTTTAAACTTTTGATTGGGTAATTACAGAATCAGCTGTAAAAATTTATTCATATTTTAATATTACATTTGTTTTAGTTTCATTTGTAAAAAGCAAATTAATAATTTGTCAGATTATGAAAGTGAACAAAAGTTTTTTTTTTTTTCAAAAATAAATTTCTATTTATAATTATAAAAATATTCTATAGCAGAAAACCTAAACAGAACATTCTTAAACTATTAGAAAATGCTGTGTACATCATTGATTTCTTTCTCAATTGACATCCATGTAAAAGTAAATAATTTTTACTAAAATCTTAACTATTTTTCAAAAACAATTTTATTTTCAGCATATTTTATCAAAATAATTTATAATATATGTTAAAATATGAAAATCATACTCTAAAATATATATTTTCATCTTGAAAATCAAAACAAAGTTCTTAGACCTGTCAAAATCATTGGCAAATGCTTCCTTTTGTTAAAAATGAAAAACAACCAATCAGTGCCTTGAAAAGTCCACCTCATATTGTTAAAACTTTAAATTTAAATTTTATTGATTTTTTTAATTTTAAAATAATTCTAGAGAAGTATCATCTTATGGTACCTTTTAAGCTTTAAAATGACCATAAATCTGTTATGATAATGCAAAAATTGACAGTTTTAGAGTGACTTGAAGCCATGAATGAAAATTTTCAGTTGATGCATCTGGATAGTTAATTAATGTACTCACAGAAAAAGCATTTCTTTTAATACTCAAAATTTTATTGCCTTGCATGCTTTCAATATATTTACTATATCATATTCATGGAGCACCACTATATGTAAGAAATAGGATATAGTAAATATATTGAAAGCATACTAGGCAGTAATAAAGCTATATATTTAAAAAAATACCTCTTCTGTATGTTCATCAACGACCACATATTAAGTTACCTCAGAAAAGAATAAAATTAGGCACAATTGATTTAAAAATATTTATATATTTACCTATCATAATTTTTATATAAACATTTGTTTGTGTTATATATAACTTTTATTGTTTGCATTTAATCCCATTATTAAAGTTGATTCCAAAATTAAACCAGACCAGCATAAAAATAATATAAAAACACAACCTAAGGTTTCACTGCTGGTCTGTTTTAATTTTGGATTTGGGGTAGTTTTGATTTTATATTGACTAGTTTAGCTTTATGGTTGTAACGTTTATATATATATATATATATATTGTGACCTCAGCAACAACTAATCTTGCTTTAGGTTTCGTCGCTATAATCTGCCTTTGCGACCTTCTCTTTAAACGCTGGAATCATATACGAATCTGGCCGCATGTTTCATGGCACCAAATATTCCCTTTATAACACTCTTTTTAGAATGTCTAGCAATTGTAACAAAACAAGCTCCTTATTTTAGGTGCTAAATCTACCTTTGTAACCTTCACTACCCATAGAATCAAGAATATAAGCATAAAAAAAATAAAAAATGTTAAACTAACAAGTTGATTTCTTTATTGAACTAAGCGAGCATGAAACTATAAAATTAAAGAAAATCATAAGGTGATTAATGAAGATAATAACTCTGGTCAAACCAGCTTTAAAATCCACAAACAAAACGTTATGAAATCAATTTAATGTTTGTCAAAATAAATAACTAATAATTATATTTATGGACTGATGATGAAATTAAAAGTATAAATTAAGTAATAAGAAAATTATGATGTAGATGATTAAATGAATAATAAAAATAAGTAATAATTAAATAGTAAAATGAAATGAGTCTAAGAATGAAGAGAAAAGAATGTAGATATAGGTGAATAATGAATGATTAAGATGATGATATAGTAAGAGATAATGAATAGTTATGATGATAAGAGAATAAAAGTTAATGAATGATTAATCAATTATGATAATGAATTAATGTCAAATGAGAATGAATAAATAAAAGAATGATCAAGATGAAATTGAAGAACAATGTTGATGTTGGAAACTGAGATCTTAAACTATAAACTAATATCACATTAAATGGTAAGAGGTAAGTTACATAAAATAGGGATTCTAAGCATGACAAACACAGAATATTTATCATAAAGTCAAAACAAGCTATACATTTTAAGACAAAAGAAGTATTTATACCTTAAAATTTGGTTGACTTTCATAAACAGTAAGTATAATATAACTCAAATCCAACTGCAATAAACAACTAAATATAAAATTTACTATAAATTCAAATTCTACATTGTGACTTAATAACTTATTCTTCTCAGGGTTCAAGCAACTCAAAATTGTTATACAAAATATACTTGGGTCAGTGAGAAGTATTTTTCCACTACTCAAATATAATGCACAAAACATCTCCTAATGCAGTTCCAAAGAAACTTTATAAACTCCATAACTAATATCAACTTTAAGCTTCAAGAAATAGGAATAACTCTTTTTAATGACTAAACACAATAACTTACCAAATTTCTTTTTTAAAATAATTATAAACAAGGTGATCAAGCTCAGTGAATGATAGATCTGCAGGTTCAAATAAAGTGATTAAACCAATATTAAGTGTTTAATCATTTAGTATACCATTTAAAATAATATATACTCTAAGTTAATAACATTTTGATTATTAAGTGATGATGCATTAGACGTACTCTTAAATGATAGGGCATAACAAAATTATTCTGGTATATTAATAAAAAGTTAAATATACTGTATTGATGGATAATGATTTCAATATATAATCCACTGATATGTCAATAGCAATAACAATAATAATGTGTATGGTGATTAGCAATAAGACTACAAACAACTAAATAAATTTTTAACACAACAAGGTTTATTTACAATATTTACAAATTTAATTAAGAGACATTGTATGAAATAAGACAGACATTACCCTACATTAAATAAAATCAGGGATGGAAAATAATTGGATATTCCATTGGCTATACACATAGTAAATATGACAAACTAATACAGTGATATTCATAGTATCACTTATTATTGGCTATGTTTCTATTATTATCCTATCATATACAATAAAATAGTTAAACTTTATTTAAGCTAAATTAGCACTTAAATTATAAAAATAACAGTGTATTTAGGTCTTTAGGATATGCACAAATTTTAAATCTAGAATTCAAAATTTATAAAGTAGTGCATTATACTAAAGCTATATCATTTATTAGAATATGATAAGGGAAATTATCATATTCAGCACAATTAATCATTGATTATAATTTAAGATGAATAGATTTAGTGTATTAAATTGGGAACAGACATCAGAGGTCAAATGCACACATGACACTAAAACATTGCCTATGTCCACAACATAATCATTTTAATAGTTAACCTATCATACTGATACATTGGTGAATCACTGCTTGATGAAAAATAAATCAACATTGTCCACATGCATCTCTTGCTCTTTAATCTAGAAATTCTACAATCACTATTAAGCTTTGGTTGGTTTGTTTATAAACTGATGAAGATCCTACAACATCATAAAGACACTATTCCAATTAGAAAAACACTATAGTTAAACCAGTGTTCCTTAATCTAACTTTACCTTATCCTTGTTATTTAATTTGGAAATACTAAACTTCACCATACATGGCGGAAAACTAACTATATAACCTCATGGGGTATCAAACAATAAAGGGAGGCTCCACAAAACAATATAATAGTTGTACAATAATATGGCCAATTCTAATACTTTTCCATATGTATAAAGTGTGAGCTTCACCTCATCACCGAGAAATAGAATTCAGACCATGGATATCCTCTCTTGGGACTAACTATGCTAACTAAGCACTAACTATTAATCAGCCTCAACAATATCATCCTCTGATTTAATCCACAATGGGAGATTCTCTATCAGCCCATGCACAATATTAATATTATTCTATTTGATGCCATTATATGTGGCATGTACTTATCAGCTGAAAGCTGTCACAAATCCTTATCAGTCCAATAGCAAGATAAAATAATCTTAATAATAAAAGTGGAAATATAAATACTCCATTTCACAATGCAGAAACTATTAATGTATAGATAAACAAACCACCAACATAAAAGTCAGATGATCATTAATTATTTTAAAATAATAATTATACTTTTATTATAGCAAGCCATACACATGGAAACAATAAAGATCAACCTACAGTTTATATTTAAAGTGGATATGTCCATTCATAGGTAAAATTAAAAAATGAAAAAGGCTTACATTCATTATTTCATATAAAAAAACAATTAGGTCATTATAGTATATCTTTGACAAAATTTAGTCTGTTTGTTCACCCTTTAATAAAATATTAAAATATGTTTAAAAAAATGGGGAGATAAATCTCTCTCTCTCTCTCTCTCTCTCTATATATATATATATATATATATATATATATATATATATATATATATATATATATATATATATATATATATATATATATATATATATAAATGATATTTAATATTATGTTTTCCCTTCACTGGAGAATAACAAAAATACATGTAATAAATGTATATATTTTTATACATCTTTTTATCCTTAACTAAATAAATTTTATACCACAATAAATAAATAAAAAGAGAATTTCTGAATAATGCACTACAAACATATATTACAATAATAGACCTAGGCCATAAATACAAATAAATGAACATTTTTTCCCATTATATTTTCTCTTTCTTAATTCCCAGTTTGTTCCATACTTTTGAGCTGAATGATACAGATATTGATATAATGAGCAAACATTCATAAGCAATGCATATATATATATATATATATATATATATATATATATATATATATATATATATATATATATATATATATATATATATATATATATATATATATATATATATATATATTGTACCCCCTACTTCTTGATGTATAATATAATTTGAAATACGAGTAGCTCAATTAAAATTATAATGCTTAATTAAAATTTGCATATCTATTTTTAATTACTTTTATATTATCATATTCTAATTAAACTTATTATCAATTATCAAAATCAATATAGTTCTATAGTATGTATTATTTAAATAAGTATTTATTAAAATCATGAGACTGTGAAGTAAAGTTACAAAGTAATAAGTAGATTTACATTGAGTCAATATCTTCCAAGACACTGTCTCAATGGCATAAGAATACTATTACCTCCTTACTAACTTAATACTACATCTATAGCATTCTTATGGCTTTTAAATAGAATAAACTATCTTTAATAATAATAAAATAAATAAATCTTAACTTTTAATTTTAAAATATAATTAAATAATCTCAGGTTCTTCTAATTATCTTAAAGTAATGATAACTCATGTAAATAAGTATGATAAGGGATTTTATATCAAACCTAAATACACCTAACTTATTCTAATAATAATAATACTCAATACTAATCTTAGGGTATAACTTAATCTTATCTATTTCTGTTATATTATTAAGTATTAAATAAATAAACAATCATATGTATATCTTTTATTTTCACATAGTATCTTAACTTTGGAATAGATCAAAAATCTTATAATTCAATAATCTATGGCAATAAATAATATTGTATTCTTATATTATGCATTATAATTACTCTATGACCATTGTAATATGATGTAATAATGTCAATCAATTCTCATAAATGATAATCAGGAAAATATTGTGTTTATTTCTAAATAATAATAAAAAATTCATATTGTGCAAATATTATGTTTGTTCAAATTATCTGTTGTCAAATGCTGTGGTGCAAAATAATGAACTCGACACACTTTTAAACAAATCAAACAAATTTATTCACATTAACTTTGATTAAGAATTTATTTACAATATTTACAGTTCAAATTATGAAAACAAAGAAAATAAAATAAGAAAATAATAATACAATATGTTTACTCTGTTATTAATTCATACTCCTAATAAGTAATTATACATTCTTTAAAAAATGCTGTATTAATAACATTGAAGTATGTTTTCAAAACTTAGACTTTAAATAAATATCAGTGAACTTCAATTATTACACAGAAAATTTATGTAAATAATATTTATGTAACATATGTAAACAATTAAACTTTATTAATTAAATTGCTACATCACTCAAGTATTACTGTTACTTATTTCATCATGTACTAGTATGTGTTCACTCTAATATTAATATTACTCTAATAGCATAATATAGAAACTAATGTATCTTTATAATGTAATAACAAATAACTGATTATAATTTTATATTTCAGTTAATACAATTCATGCTACATGTTTTATCAAATATGCATTACATATATGTACTGTTAAATAATAATATTAAAATAATTCATTAATTTCAAATTCATAAAGTATTATATTAGATAAATTCTATGATACTTTTCTATGTAAAATTATTACTTTACTTTATGTGTAATACTAATCCTTCTTAATAAATTTCTATCTACAAAAACATCCTCTAAACTTATTTAAAATTTCCGGAAAACAACTTTCAACTCTAAATAAAATATTAATTATCCAAACTATTTATACTTCATCGTCTATACTTGGTAAATCTTCAATCCAACATAAACTTCTACATAAAACTTAACTTAATTTATCCAATAAAATAAAAATAAAATATAGACTTTGAAATCTCTTCCTAACTTGAAATAAAATAATTACTTGTATGAATAATAAATATAATTCTAATACTCCAACATAATAATAATAAAAATAAAAATCAAAATTTATTTACGAAAGAATCATATAATTATTTCTAAGCTTCTTATGTAATGTTGCATCGTACTTATATCATAAATTTAAATTATGCATATTTAAATAAAACTGTCACTGCCAATATAATGTGTGTGTATTTTTAAAATATTCATACATTCATTCAAAATAACATAATATTTGGTTGATCTAAAGAAAACATATTAAATACATCAAAATTATTATTATTATACAATTTTTACCATAGATAATGAATTAATGTCCAGCCCATCTTCCAATATTTTTCGGAATTACAGCTTCATAAAATAATTCACATTTATACTCACGATCATTCTTTAAAATATTCTGTGTTATATTAATTATAAAATAAACTCATGCAATTAATCATTATATTATTTTTTAGTTACTATTTTAAGAAATGTACCTATCTTATTTTTAATAAATTAATAAGATTTAATTTTTATATTAGATAAATAAAACAGAATTTATATTACGTGACTCCAGCGATGTTTTCTTTTTCACCATAAAGTTTTTTAATCCTAGGCACATATTCACTAGCACACCATTTCCTGTTTCCGGTCCATCACGTGTTTTTTTAAAAGTTTATGAAAAATGAAAAGTTCTTTTAAAACCAAAATAAAAGTTAATCAGTTCTTTTACAAAAAATATAACAAAATTAAAATAGTTTATCTGATCCGGATGCAGTTCTTTAAAAATATTATTTAAAGTTATTATCTTCAATTAGTCTATAGATTATAAAAATTATCATTTAATTATTTTAAATTAACTGGGACGTCCACTTGCGCATTTCTTAACAAAATATCCAGGTAAGAATAAGCTTTTTCATCTAAACAACCAGCGTTTAAATTATTTCAATATAATAATCTTTATTATATTAAGATTTCTAGCTAAATATATTTTTAATCTATTTGCCTTTTAAAAATTGTCCACATTCAGTCTTTTAATCATAAAGACTTAACAAGGCAAGTATTCAAAGCTACTTTCATTTCTACTATCTTTACTTAAGATATATTTTTAAATTTATAGCTTGCAAAAAAAAACTTTCTTCATAAAGAAGTATTTTATTCTCTAAAATATCTATTTTCTAATAGTCACTAGTAATTAGCTTTTAAAATTATATACTGTCCAAAATACTACTTTTCTCCATCTCGTAATTTTCCGTACTAATCCAGCGTTTGTCATACTTTTAGCATAAAGTTTCCGATATATTTTCACTATATATGATGTTCCCATGACTATTTGCTTGTAAATTGAGCTTAATATAGAGATGATCGATAGGGAAAATTAAATTAACACCGCATGTCTATCATTTAAAACTTTTATAACTTATTTACAAGACACTCTTATAATTTTGAAAAATGATTTTAAAAGCGTCTACAAAATTTACGTAGCTATTTTAATAACACAATTAACTTGAAAAATCAATCACAGAGTCCTCTCCTAACAATTGAACTAAGATTTTATACCGGAAGAAACTTCCCATTTGATTGGTAGATTAAACAATCAACTTTGCTGGCTTATTTACATATTTACCAACAACACAAAATTAAAAATAAATAATGACTTATTTAATATTTAATATTTATTACATTATCAAATTTCTAAATAATCTTTATCATTTATTTAAATTTATTAAACATTCTTTTAAAAATATTCTTACTGACTTAATTATAATTTTAACTTTTATAAGATTATTTAAAATACACTAAGTCTTTTTATACGTTATATTTCCAAAGCAATATTTTTTTTAGAATCAAATTTAATATTCTACATTGATTTATCTTTATTTTATCTCGTGATAACTCACGTATTATTTATAAATTTTATAACATGATTTTAAAATAGTTTTGCAACTTTATTAGATAACTTCCAAGCATGCTTGTGTATATCTAACTAACATCTGTTTTTTTATAACACAAGAAACGCTTGTCAACGTCTAAAAATAAACTAACAATTGCATTTTTTTAAAATAAATATTTTTTAAATAAATAAGATATTATAATAGATTTTAAAATAATTATCCAATATTATTAAAATCAAATATTAGTCTTCTATTTAAGTACTTACAATAATTAAAATATTTATATTCTTTTATAATATTATTTTATCAACAATAAACATATGCATTTAATTTTACTTATCTTTTAAACACTTTTGACTTTAAATACCTACTTATTAAATATATTAATGCAGTATTGATTATGGCCATTTTTTCCAACTATATATTATAATCATCATCATTTAAAATGTCTCTCTCAATATCAGCACAATTTTACATATCAAATACTCATAGATTGCTTTAATTAAACTTTTTGAAATATTATCATAAGCAAAATTAACATCACATATTCAAATATATCTTAAATTTAAAATTTTTAATAGATTAGCACAAAAATTAGATGGTGACCCATACAAAAGGGCACAATATATATATATATATATATATATATATATATAATGATTATCTTCATTGTCAGCATAGTGAAATAATATTCAAACACTTCCAAGTACAGTGCAATTATACAGAAACGTTTATCCACTTTTCTATAGATAATTTTCCTTAATGAATTAATAGGTTTATTACGATCTTCAAAACAAACTTTTAAAATAATTTATTGATTTATTCATTGGTTTGGCTTTCCATGGTAATATCTGTAATAAGTTTAAATGATTTGGGCAATTTTAAAACATGTTAAAATATTGTTAATTCACATTTTGCATAACACACTTAAAATAAATATTTATTTTAATTCATTTCCATCAGCAAAGTAATATATGTTTAACAATACTAAGAATAATTTATTCAGTATAAATACAATATTCTTGACATTTTAAATTAATCTGTAACTTTCTATTTCTATAATTAAGCAGGTTGGTGCTAAAGCGACCTGGCAGATGAGTTTTTTTCTTAATAAGAATAGAGAATAAATTCATGCATTTTCATTTTAACTTTATTAAAATTTATACGATTTCTAAAAATAACTTTTTGGCTTGTTTACTATATCTCCTAATACTTTTCTTCAAAATTATTTCAAATTATTTTTATTGAGGTTATAAATTATAAGCTCACGTATTTTCTGCTTAATAATAATAAGAGTGGCAAAAACCAATATTGTCAGCTTTTTCTTTTAAGTCTAAATAAATTATGCATCATTTAAAAATCTGAAAATTAACCAATATCAATAAAATAAACATAATTGCTTACATTTTCTTAAATTGTTCTGTATTTGAAGTAATATTTGTTTAGGTAAAGAATTATCCACATGGTTCTCATTTCCTTTCCCAGTATGACTCCTCGGAATTATACGATCGATGAAAAAACAGTGTTGAATGCAGTACAAGGCTTAAGGTTTTTTTTATTCCATTTTTTTAAATGAACAATATTTTATAATCTCATTCAAGTAGATTTCAATTCTTTCAATTTTTCAGCTTTTTCCCCTTATTTTATATAATTATATGTTGAAGTTCTTTGATTCCAATTTTCTTTTTCTTTAATCACCCCTTCCTACAACTTTGTTATATTATGTATACCTTGTATTACACTGAATTGTGGTACCAAATGGACCAATAACACTTAGTGTGAATATCATTAATATTACTCCATCTACCTTCATTTTTAATAAATACTCATAATATCAAAGACTGTTTTAATTCACTACAAAACATGCTTAAGGAATTGACTCTAATTATTCATTTTACAAGATTTATAAATTTAATTTATTTATTTATTTTCAATTGCTATTCAACAGTAATAAAATAGTAAACAATTTTATCTCCCAATTAATAATAATACTTTTAAATTATATTTTATCCCTAGTCCAGCCTACACTGGGTTTGAAATCTCTTCTCCACTCAAGCAGATTTTTTAGTACATCCAGAACAGTCTTTATTTCAAGTTATTTATTAAGCTTTTAATGCCAGATATATCTTTGTGATTTAAAATTTTGGATTATTTAATAGAGAGACCTAAATAAAACATCACTATATATATATATGGATTTAAATTTGATTATAAAAATATGAAAATTATTCAAATTGAACGTTGTCATAATAAACGTAAAATAAAAGAGGCTATGTTGATTTCAAGAAATCGTCAAATGTTAATGAATCGCCATTCATCAAATGTTAAGATAACAGAATTGTGGGAAATCTGAATTGAACTATGGGTATTGTTAAAGCTTGTCTCGTTTTGATTATTCAACGTTATATAGTTGATAAAGACTACAAAGTGTATAGTCGAAAGTACTTCTAAAAGAATATAATTTATATAAATTGTACTGTATTTTGATATATATATTGATTTGTATATTACATATATTGTGAAACGAATACAGATATCAAACTTTATTTATTATATATATATATATTGTGCCTACTCAGATTAGAGCTGTATGTCACAGTATATATATATATATATATATATATATATATATGTCCAAAAGATGGCGCTATACCAAAACCGCCGAACAAGTGTAAGATTTGTTTTACATAAACGAAAAAAGAGTCAGAAATTAACTACCTCTTTCATTTGCTCACTCCCAGATCAGCTGATTTCAAGCTGGTTTGCTATCCTCAGTGGGAGATAGAGTATAGAAACTAGATCTAAACCACTGACTCTCAAGTGTTTATGCAAAACGTTTCTATCAGATTGCAAGCGTGAATTTTTCAGACCGGTAAAGTCTTCAAACCCAGCCTAGCAAGCTAGATATTTATATGGGTCTGATCTCAGTTCAGAATCACCATATAATCAAAGTCTCTGCAATATATATCATTGCAAGAAAACTCTAAAGGTACATTTATGAAAAAACAAATACAAGTTAATCACGTAACCTGCTATCACTTGTTATTTATGTCCAAAAGATGGCGCTATACCAAAACCGCCGAACAAGTGTAAGATTTGTTTTACATAAACGAAAAAAGAGTCAGAAATTAACTACCTCTTTCATTTGCTCACTCCCAGATCAGCTGATTTCAAGCTGGTTTGCTATCCTCAGTGGGAGATAGAGTATAGAAACTAGATCTAAAACACTGACTCTCAAGTGTTTATGCAAAACGTTTCTATCAGATTGCAAGCATGAATTTTTCAGACTGGTAAAGTCTTCAAACCCAGCCTAGCAAGATAGATATTTATATGGGTCTGATCTCAGTTCAGAATCACCATATAATCAAAGTCTCTGCAATATATATCATTGCAAGAAAACTCTAAAGGTACATTTATGAAAAAACAAATACAAGTTAATCATGTAACCTGCTATCACTTGTTATTTATGTCCAAAAGATGGCGCTATACCAAAACCGCCGAACAAGTGTAAGATTTGTTTTACATAAACGAAAAAAGAGTCAGAAATTAACTACCTCTTTCATTTGCTCACTCCCAGATCAGCTGATTTCAAGCTGGTTTGCTATCCTCAGTGGGAGATAGAAATATCTAGCTTGCTAGGCTGGGTTTGAAGACTTTACCGGTCTGAAAAATTCACGCTTGCAATCTGATAGAAACGTTTTGCATAAACACTTGAGAGTCAGTGTTTTAGATCTAGTTTCTATACTCTATCTCCCACTGAGGATAGCAAACCAGCTTGAAATCAGCTGATCTGGGAGTGAGCAAATGAAAGAGGTAGTTAATTTCTGACTCTTTTTTCGTTTATGTAAAACAAATCTTACACTTGTTCGGCATTTTTGGTATAGCGCCATCTTTTGGACATAAATAACAAGTGATAGCAGGTTACGTGATTAACTTGTATTTGTTTTTTCATATATATATATAAAGAAGTTTACTGATCTTATTTAATTTCATTTGTAATGGAGGTGTTCAAGTATAAATGTTAATAATGATGACAACCTAATATTTTAAAATAATATCAATATTTGTTATTACTTTTAACATCAAATCATAAGTTAGTTGTGATCAATTTTAGAAAATATATATATAAGTGAATAATAAACAAATACTAGAAAATAATTAGGTGGATCATAAAATAAATCATTTGAATAAATTCATTATTATTGTTTATTACATGCCCATTTTTGTTATTGCATTCACCAAAATTTACTTATTATAAAATTAAATGTTTCCTATTACATATATGTTTGTTTATTTATTTGTTAATGGAATATCTTACTATAGATATATATATATATATATATATATATATATATATATATATCTTTAGTAAGATATTCCATTAACATATAAATATATATATATATATATATATATATATATAAGGTATAAAAATGACATGTATTTTTTTTATTTTTGATTGAAAATGAAAAATAATATTGGAATTGTAAAACATGATTTTTTTTTATTGTATCAAATGTTTCTTAAAACTATTCACTTTTATCTGCTACAAAAAATGCTTTTCTTATAACAAAGAGTTATTTTTGAGTTCAACTGAATAGTTGTCTTGATAACATTAACATCAGAAAAAATATGTTATACATAAAACTGGAGTGCTTCAACTCAATTCTTATAACTATTGTCATTGTCTCAAACAGACACTTTCATATTCATCTTTAAAAATTGTTAATTCTATGTTTTAAAAGTTATTAATTTCTAAAACCATAGAAGAATAAAAAATTAACTGTCTTTCATTTAATTTGGGGCAGTTTATTTATGAAATTCCAGAAAAAATTCCAAAATGTATTTAAAAAAAAACATAAAAAATGGTTTTATTTCAAGTAAACTATAAACTAGTCCATTGTATTAATTCCTTGCATTCACCTGTCAATAGATGTTTTAAAACATCTATTGATTGGGTAAGTTTAATCAAATTAATACCATCAAATAATTTTATTGAATATTATTCTTGCAATGTAATATTATATTTTACTGTTAAAAATGATATTGTTTTTTTGAAACGTGGTCCACATTTATGCAAAGTGTATAACACATCAATATTGTGGTCTTGAAATATTTATTGTTTTATAAGTTAAGTCAATATGGCTTTGACATACAATTACAGTGTGAATAATATGAATATATTATGAAATAAAATTAGAATTTTTAGGAATAGAAAGATTAAATTAGAAAAGTATTTTTAGAAATCTCATCTTTTAGTTTGTATAATAAAATATATTTACAAATGTAATAATATTCACTTAATCCAACAAGTAGTAGTAGTAGTAGTAGTAGTAGTAGTAGTAGTAGTAGTAGTAGTAGTAGTAGTAGTAGTAGTAGTAGTAGTAGTAGTAGTAGTAGTAGTAGTAGTAGTAGTAGTAGTAGTAGTAGTAGTAGTAGTAGTAGTAGTAGTAGTAGTAGTAGTAGTAGTAGTAGTAGAGACCGTAGTAGTAGTAGTAGTAGTAGTAGTAGTAGTAGTAGTAGTAGTAGTAGTAGTAGTAGTAGTAGTAGTAGTAGTAGTAGTAGTAGTAGTAGTAGTAGTAGTAGTAGTAGTAGTAGTAGTAGTAGTAGTAGTAGTAGTAGTAGTAGTAGTAGTAGTAGTAGTAGTAGTAGTAGTAGTAGTAGTAGTAGTAGTAGTAGTAGTAGTAGTAGTAGTAGTAGTAGTAGTAGTAGTAGTAGTAGTAGTAGTAGTAGTAATAATAATATTGATTTTACTTTTAGAAAGTCATAAAATAAGAACTAGAAATGACTAAGTTGATAGATGATCAAGAAGTGTTGGTTTTTGACTCACCTCTACACTAAACTTTGCAGATCATACAACAATTTGTTTTGTCTTGCCACATAAAACTATATAGAAAAATGGCATGAAACAAAATTTAAATTATTAATTTATAGGGTAATAGTAGTGCTTTAAAAACTATGTTGAAAGTTGAGTGCAAAGTGTAATTTGAAACGTAGAAATGAGTGAAAAAAAGATCAATAAGATATGTATTATTGATAATTTTCAGTCAAAGTATAATGCAATCTTATGAGGAAAATTAATTACCTAGACTTTGATGCCCTCATATTGATGAAAAAAATTAACTTTCATTTTGTAATTTGTCAATGACTATTTTATCTAGAAAATTAGATCATTTGCATTTGGAAGTATATTGTTCAGGTTTGATAGCAAAAGTTTCTACCCAAAACAAATCGATAGATAAATAAATTACTACATTAAGTTAAAAATTCAGTTTTAAAGTGGGGTTGTCTTTTAATATTATCATTATAATATGTATGCTTGATGATACTTTAAAAAACATCTGGAATTTCTGGATCTTTTAAACTTAATTATGGGATATAGATGATTTGTATGATGCATTATAATATTCTATGACAATTAATGGCTAAAATTAAATCCTATTAAGTATTCTTGCTAAAAACAGAAAGCAAAAATAGATGCTTGTTGTTTTTTAAAAAAAAAAACATGCCTGATAAGAATAAAATTTAAGTATAGATAATCTTATACTTTGATATAAAATATAATTATTCTGCAATTCAGTTTGTTGATCTTTGTTGTTAGCAAGGAATTTGGCTTTATGATTAATCAAATTTAGTAGGCACAATTTTTATTTTGATAATATAATATAATGTAGTTTTAAAAACAAAATCACAAAAATTTTAGTATCAAAGTTTTCATTGAACCTTAGGTTTTTTGAGAATATAAAATATGTGCTTGTTATTATTTGTTCATCAACATCTGATTAAAATAATTAATAAGTGGTCATCATATTTATTTTAGCAGCTTATAAATAAAAGCAGAATTTAAATACTAAGCTATAATAGTATGATTTCTAAATCTGTCTATTTCTTATATTTTTATATAAAGGTATACAGTTATAATCTTCTATGAGTTTTTTGAAAGTATCAGATATAGTATTAACATGATAATATTAGTGTATAAAACCACCATTAATCACATGATCACCATTTCTTGTGCTTACTCAAGCTCTTATTAGTCATAGAAAACTCTCCATACAGTAGTACTTACTATACAATGTAAACCTTAGTAATCAATGGATGCAGGAATGTTTGTACATAAATCCCCATCTAATGCTTACTTACCCAATATCCCCAGACTAGTTTCTAGCTTGAGGATGTAAACAATGATGATATTTGGATCTGAGAACTCTGCATGTAGATCTAAAAATCTAATGCACCTCTTCAGAATCCACCTTTTACCTATTTAGGTACCTATGAGACCAAGAGCTCAAAATAAAAACACATTAATGTTTATAAGCCAAGGACACAAAAATGTATACATGACTATGCAGATAAATGAGTTTAGTTTTCATTAATGTGTTTTCATTTTAAGCTCCTATCATTATAGTTAACTAAAATAGCTATAAAATAACTGATTGGGGTGAGGGGGTATTGTCAATAAATATAGGTGTAATACTCTCAGATCCAAATTTACTCAGTGATAAAAGCCACAAGTTACAAACTGATATGAGAATATTGAATGAGTAGGAACTTGATGGGTATTTTATGCACAGAGTTTTTTGTATTCATTAATCACTAAGGTTTGCATTGGGTGGCACCACTGTATGGAGATTTTGCTACTGCTAATAACAGATTGTATAGATTTAGGAAATTGTGACTCAGTGATGTTTGGTAATTTTATACCATTTTTGTCTATGGGATAATGGTGACTGGGTTTTTAATTAAACCAAGAATGTCAAAATATATATAGATTTTAAACTAGGTTCAAATCTATATAACTATATAGATGAAGAGCTTTGATTAAAAGCATTGTTTTTGAAAGGTGGATGCTGGAGAGTTGCATTAAAATTTTTAGATTTAGGTGCAGTGCTCTGAAATCCACAGCTACTGACTCATGAAAGTCACAAGTTATAAACTAGTCTGGAGATATTGGATGAGTAGTCACTAAATAGGGATTGTATACACAAACCTTCCTGCATACATGCTTGCACTGGGTGGGACTACTATTTGGAGAGTTTGCTACTGCTAATATTAGAGTGTATAAATAATAATATTTAAATGAATTTCAGGCTTCATTGTCTGAAGTTCAAAAGTTCTACCAATGAAGTTTCAATATTAGAATCAATCCAGAGATCTTAAATCTCACACTCCACCACTATAGTAAACCACAAAGTATCTTAAAATAGATTAACAACTGTTGTTATACACAATAAATAAACAGATGTTATTTAACTTTTTGTAGAGAAAAAAAATTGTCAGTTATCATTCTAAAAACATTAGATATTAGAGTATTCTATCAAAAGGAAAGCATTATAAAGTTTGAGATAATTTGATGATAACACTAAGTACATAGGCATTAAGTATAACAAATTTTATTTATAAAACTGATCACAGTATTTTAAATAAGTTAGATATTGCACAATTAATTTAATAATGATGCTTCATCTAAAATGTAAACTATATGCTTTGATGATAAAAGTATGAAATGATCATTCAATTTAAAATTTCTTTCTTCATGAAAAAATTTCAGGTTTAACATTCCATATAAATGATTAATGGTTTTGATAATTATTTGTTTAGTGAAATATAATAAGGTCAATACTTTAATTTTACTTTCTTTGATTTTATTCATTAAAAAATGTTTCTTTTCATGCTGCATGAAGAAAGTGGAGTTGGTTATATTACTAACATTGAATTTATTAATAATCTGTTACATTTTGATGAATACTGCTAATTTACTTCATGTTGGCTATAGAACATATACCACTATTTTAAAGTGTTTTGTTATTGTTACAAGTATTTCTTATCTGTATATGAAACTTGTTTGTTGCTGCTATAACCCTCACATATACTGCATCAGTTTTGTGATACTGCAAGCAATTTTAGTTTTGTTGATGATTGCATTAATTTGTCAATATCTCTTCTGCAAAAAATCAAGATAAATATTATATATATATATATATGAAGTGCCCTATAGTTACATTGTTCAGTTACCCTTCTGTTTTATATAAAGAATAGCTTAAATTTTTGCAGCCCATGGAAAGAAAATGAAATGGGAAAGTATGGCTGAAACTGCATAGCTATAAGGCAATTCTAATATTTTATATAGACTTTAACTAGTGTTATGCCTTGTTCTATATCTTATATATATATATATATATATATGTGTGTGTGTGTAATTATATAATTAAATATATATATATATAAATACAGTAATGAGATATATTTTAAAAATTTTATCTATTTAGGAGCTCCTAATTTTTGTCCACTAACACTTTGAAAGGATAACCTTCCCACAATTCTGTTATCTTAACTTTGATGCCTGCCTGTTCTTTGTCAACTAACACTTTGAAAGGCTAACCTTTCCACAATTCTGTTATCTTAATGTTTGCTGCCTGCCTGTTAATTAAGTCAAATACATATATGACATAATTAACAGGCAGACAGCAAATGTTAAGATCACAGAATTGTGGAGAGGTTAGCCTTTCAAAGTGTTAGTTGACAAAGACAATGAGGATAGTCAAAAGTGCTCCTAAATGGATAATGTTTTAAAAATATATATCTGATTACTGTATTTATAAATATTCAATTATATAACTACATACATTGCTTTGAAGAAATAAAGATATTGATGTATGATATTATGTGTGTATATATATATAACGAGCTTGCAAATAGCTCTTAACAAGAATATCCCCAATCTCAAACCAATCTCTGCTACCGGCTTCCTCAGTGAAGTGCTAGGATATTCAAGCATAGATGTAAAATAACAGGCCAAAACCACCCCCTATATAAATAATAACTATTAAGTATAACATCTAAAATTTTCAGATACCCATATGTCTTCCAATCCAGCTATCTAGTTTACATAGCCATATGGGATTAAAACAAGTTCAGATACACCATATATTAATAGCTTTAGCAATATAAAATAGCCAAATCCTAAATAGCAAAAAATAAAATTACAAAGAAATCAAGTCATATGTCACTGACTAATTTAACAATCTTGTATTACAAATGTTATATAATGAGCTTGCAAATAGGAACCCAGTTGTAGAAACTGGTCTATGGTTGGAGATATTTTGAAAAGCTTGTTAAGAGCTATTTGCAAGCTCATCATATAACATTTGTAATACAAGTTTGTTAAAGTAGGCCATGTAACATATGACTTTATTTCTTTGTATATATATATATATATATATATATATATATATATAGAAATAAATATATATACTGATATGATTAATACTATTGTAAGTGTAACAAGTAATTTAATATGACATTATCTATGCAATTCCCCTTCCACTTTAATCAAATTAATCCATAAATGGTGATGTCTAATTTACAGTCTTTATCATCCAAAATACTGCCAATCTACTAAGCTTATCCCTGATATTGACTGATTAATTCTTGAAGGCTTTATCTAAATCAAAAATGCACTACACTAACTTAAGTGAGTAAAGAAGGGAACAATGGTGAGAGAAAAAAAATATTTGCATTAGAAGCAATATCTATCATTTGATTCCTATGCCACAAAACAGCAGAAATTCTTTATTATGTCCTGTTTAGTTTTTATTTATAGTTGGCCATTATATCTGAAGTTCATGTCAGTGAAAGCTTTAGCACACCATGACAATGTGAAAAACAAAAGTCTAACCTTATTTGAACATACTGTAATAAAACATTCTATAATTTTTGCATTTTATGAAAGGCTTTAGTCTTTTATATTAATTTCTTTTGAAGTAAAATAAAGCAAGCCATATTCCTGATAGTATAGAGACTTTCATTAAATCTACTTGGCTACATAGCTAGATCTGGTCTCTAGAATATGGATTTATTTGTTTTGGACTAAGTAATGTTCAGAAGATACTTGTTTTAAAATTCAAAAATTATCTTAGATACATATTCTCACTTATTGCTATTGTTTTCAAAGGATATAAGTCTAAAACATTAATCAGGTTCTATTTGCTTATAAAAATCAAAATGTATATTGAAAAGAAGGCACAATGTAATTTCGTTTTATTCATTTTTATTTTGGAATCTTCCTATCATTGAAAGGCAAATACAAAATAACACATAAATATCAAAATGAAATAAATTCAATTTTTTAAATTGGGATGGTTTATGTAAATTCATTTTTTAAATATTTTTCTTATATATATATATATATATTTCCATACTCTACCATTCTAGATATTAATGCAAGATAATACTTATACAATATTTAAATATAAAATTTTATTATTATAATTATACCAAGTATACTTTCAAGGTTTTTAGATCATATTCATGGTGATCTGCTGAGAACATTATTTTTTTGCTAATTTGAATACTACTACTTTTTTGATTTATTACACATTAATTTTATGAAATAAACATCTTTTTTATTTTATGTTTCAGAGTATTTTTTCTCTTTACATACAATTCTAACAGCATGCAGATCATATCCACGGTGATGTTTTCTCTCATGATTGAGAAGGATGGATGAATTAGATGCCTCTGGCCTAATCCTAGATTACCTACACATTAATGAATGTTGAGTAATTTGTTATTATTTAGCATTATTATAGATAGTAATGTTATTACAGTTTGATTGCAAGTAACAAACTTTCATCTTCCACAACATTATCACAAACCAATGTGTGTAAACATATTAATGCCTATTATTAATCATTTATTAAACTAGAGATTATTCCTACCTAGTTCAATTACATATATTTTAAATACCATTCAATAAAAAATGTTTCTAAACTTATTAGTGATATAACATTTTGAGATCAATTCATTCTGTTTAAATATAATTAAATAGCACTTGACAATAATCTAAAGTTAAAAGAAAAATCTTTCTTAACTCTGGGCCTTGACAATAGGTTAAGATTGTTAACTGTTATTAATAGTGGGATTGTCTAATTGTTAATTGATTTAATAATTATATAAATGGATGCTATTATGGTATCTGAGTTTAAAAATATATAATTCTTATTATTGCTTAATGAGTTTCTACTATTACCATTTTTCCTGAAGTTGGTAGCTTTTTATAATATCTCTGTTAATATATATATATTTTTTATTCTATTCCATGGTAAATTAGCAATTTCATTTTAGAAAAATTTTAAATATTTTCTAGTCTGAATACGATTAGTATCTTAATGCAATCAATCACCAATGAATTCAAATGATATCTCTTAATACTTTATTGCCAAACCTTAAAACGTGATTTTGATCAAAAGTTTAGCAGATATATATTGCAATTTTTTAATTAACATTATGTAGATTCAGCGTTTAATATTATACTTCCAATTTAGTAAAATTTATAAAATGCATTTAAATTGAGCACCAGCATATTAACTTTTGAAATTACACTCTCGTGATAGATTTTTTTTTTCTTTTCTAATTAAGCAACGTTAAAAATGACATTTGAAGTGCAACATTTGTTTAATGAAAAAATGAGTAAACTTTATTAAACTGATTTTTTTAATCAATTCATTTTAAAAACTGTGAAATAAATATATAAGCAATGAAAGTAAAAAAAGTAAAAAAAAAAATAAATAATAAAATTAAATTACTATTCAAAGAAGTTGTAATATACTGTGTGTGTACGTATATAAATTAGAAATTCTTGCATTATATTTGTGAAGCAATACTTTGAAGTTAATCAATCTGTAAAAAATAATAATTTAAGAATTTATAAAAAAAAAATATTAATTAAATCGCCAGTATGTTTTTCCTCAATGAAGTCTATGTCATATATTGAGAGTTTGAATTATTGGTGAATTCCAGATAGTAGTGCAATTTTAATCTTTGTCTTGGAACAGATTCCAGCTTTAGCTTATTAAAAAGAACTTACATTCAGAGCAAAACCCAATGATCTGTTAGCCATCTTTAAATTCTTTTTTAATCTTACTTTTTTTTAAATCAAGCAAATCTGTTTTATACTTGTATAGGTTTTGAAATCTTGAATTCTGTCTTATTGTAGATATATTTTTATGTCAGTTAGAAATGTTAATAGCAATATAACATTACTTGACTTGATTATGACATCAATTTAAAGATAATGAAAGCATGCTTAACATATTAGATTAAAAGATTTCACTGTTAAACTTTTCTTACATTGTATTACCAAGTGCTTAATTTATCTGTTACAATCATTTCAAGAAAAGTAAAAGAACATAATATAAAACTTATTAAAATAACAAAAATTGTTCTGATTTCGGTATTATAGAACCATCTATGGTCAGCTTCATATGATAATGCACTCTTATTTTGTAAAAAGGAACCTGCAATTAAATTAGTACTGATGCTACCAAAATACATAGTATTAACATTATAACATAATATTGCAACAAACTTTTAAGTGTCATTGAATTTTAAATTAAAAGTTTGAGAATGAAAAAATGAGTTTAAAATTGCTGCAATATGTAAAAGTATATTGGATCCACATTTAAATCCCAAATGAATCTTATGCAACTATTCATAAAAGAAAGCCAAGAACAATTCTAGAATGAAGGTAAAATTACACTATCATCTGATAATGAGTGATAAATTAAACTTTAAAATATATACTGCAAGAATTCAGAGAAAACAAATACTCTCATTAATATAATAAGGTCTAGTGTCAAGTAATGTGTTCATAAGGAATCAGACATAAATTCAAAAGAAATCTAATAGTTTTATCCAAATTTATGTATGATTATATTTTCATATGTATGAAATAAGATTAGCTGTTTGTTCCACATCAACATTATATACACTGTTTATAAAAATTTCAAGCACATTCTATACTCTTCCATCTTTAAATACAAATAAGTGGTTGATACAATAAATTTTTATAAATTTACTAATTCAGTAATTAAATTTTCACTTAATAATGAGAGAAGATATTAAACATTTTGCTTTTATTACTCTTGTGCTAATCAATTAGCAATTCATTACAATATTTTACAATGGAGTCATGTGCAATATTTTGTTTAAACCTCTGTGCATACATCATACATCACATACAGTACCACATATTTTGGTGCTAAACATTGATTAATAATAGAGCACATCTCTTGAAGTGCAAGTAAACACCATTTTTCAATACAAACATATATATAATAAAGACATCCACACTTCCCAATTCTTTTTAAATTCATATGAATAAAAATATAATAAAATACAAATGACCACCAAGATGCATTTTGTACTGAATCAGCACTCATCAGTTGGCCCAGGTCACTATCTCTCATGTACTCTATTATATGCAAAGTATTTATCTAGAGTAAACTGTTACATTTTCATTTACCATTGTCAAACTTCCTCCACTTACACACACACACACACACACACGCACATATATATATATATCCACAGATGGCGTTCTACCAAAAACGCCCATCAAGCGTATGTTTTGTTTACATAAACGTCAGAGTAGTTAGTATTCACTATCTCTAACTATAATTCCACTTTCAGATCATGATTTCAAGCTATTTGCTATCGTCAGTGAAAGACAGGAATAAAGAAACTAGATCTAAATACCAACTCTGAGCGTTTATGAAACAATTTCTATTCAGCTTGCAAGCGTGAATTTTTTAGACACGTAATGTCTTCAAACTCAGCATAGCAAACCAGATAGCTATATGGGTCTGATCTCAGTTCAGCATCACCACATAGTAGAAGCCTCTGCAATCTATATCATTGCAAGAAAGACCTCAAAGGTACATTTATGATAAACAAAAATGCAAGTTAAAAAACTTGCTAACGCTTGTATTTATGTCCACAGATGGCGTTCTACCAAAAACATATGCTTGATGGGCGTTTTTGGTAGAACGCCATCTGTGGACATAAATACAAGCGTTAGCAAGTTTTTTAACTTGCATTTTTGTTTATCATAAATGTACCTTTGAGGTCTTTCTTGCAATGATATAGATTGCAGAGGCTTCTACTATGTGGTGATGCTGAACTGAGATCAGACCCATATAGCTATCTGGTTTGCTATGCTGAGTTTGAAGACATTACGTGTCTAAAAAATTCACGCTTGCAAGCTAAATAGAAATTGTTTCATAAACGCTCAGAGTTTGTATTTAGATCTAGTTTCTTTATTCCTGTCTTTCACTGACGATAGCAAATAGCTTGAAATCATGATCTGAAAGTGGAATTATAGTTAGAGATAGTGAATACTAACTACTCTGACGTTTATGTAAACAAAACATACGCTTGATGGGCGTTTTTGGTAGAACGCCATCTGTGGACATAAATACAAGCGTTAGCAAGTTTTTTAACTTGCATTTTTGTTTATCATATATATATATATATATATATATATATATATATAACAAGTTATAAATTTTGTAGCTTGCATTTAAAATTTAAATGATCACTAGATGATGCTTACCAATATCTCTAAACAAGTTTTATTTTTATAAATACTGAAAGGGAAAGAATTCAAAATCTCTATCATTGTCTTTACCTCCAGAACAATTGTTTTCAAGCTTATGGCTCACCTTAGTGAAGGGTTGGAACTCTAAAAATTAGATTTAAAACACTAATTCAAAAGTAAAGCTTGTTTAGAGCTATTGGTAAGCTCCATCTAGTGATCATATATATATATAAGACATATTTTGCAGATTCATCCGTGTTAAAAAATTTAAATATTGATATACCAACATTTCAACTTGATCACACAAGTCATCCACTGGGTGATAAAAGGTATAAAGACAGTTGTAGAGGGGCTACAATCACTGATTTGAAAAAAAAAAATATTAATTTGGAAAGATTTTTTTAAAAACATTCTTAATTTTACATTTTTGCTATTGGTGGAACTTTAACATTTTTTTCAAATCAGTGATAAATATATATATATATATATATATATAAAAATAATCTTGTATGATATGTATATATATATATATATATATATATATATCATACAAGATTATTTTTAGTATTTGCCTGAATGTATGTCATGATGGTATAATAAGTGTGATAATATATTGAACTATTTCCATCATCTATCAGTAAATGTTGAATGTATAGAAAATTTTAAACTTTATTTAAACTTTTTAAATACAAATAACTTGATAGTTATAACACTCAGATAGACGACATGTGTTAGTAATTATATGATGTTTTGAATAGTATTATGTTCCATTCTTCTTCAGGTATTATTGGCTTCACCAGTGACAGTATTTGGATAGAAATCAAACTCGCACATTTAGATTTTTCAAATAATCTAAGGCAAACACTTTATCCAACTGACTATCCTATCAAAGGCAACTGATAGTAGAAATTTTATATTATTATATATGAGGGTTAGATCACATCCTCCTGAATCCTTCAATTTTTTTTCCAAGAGCAGGCTTAATTAGAGGTTTTTTTGTTATAATAACTATATGTTTAATTGGAATAATACAAAAATATTGGATAGAGAGGAAAAGATGCAAATAAGAAAATACAAGGATATCGCTCATTTGACAATAGCCAATAATCCTATAAGTCAATCCAGTGTGACAATACCCAATGTATGGAAGCATCTAATTAATCTTGCATTTGGAAAATCCTCTAACTAAACTTGCTATTGATAAAAAAATTGCAGAACTCAGAAATATTTGAATCAACCCTCATATATAAATATATGAAATTTCTACTATATGTTGCCTTTGACAGAAAAGCTCAGTTGGTTAGAGCATTTGCCTTAAATTTGATATTCGCGAATCCAAAGGTGCAAGATTGACTCATATATGAATACTGTAACTGGTCCAGCAAGCAACATTTGAAAAAGAATGGAGAATAATTCTACTCAAAACGTTGTTTAATTACTATCTTGTATTGTGTATTTATGTGCTATTACTAAAAAAATTGCTTGTATTTGAAAAGTTTAAATGAAATTTAAAATTTTCTATACATTCAACATTTACTAATAGATGATGGAAATAGTCCAATATATACTGTCACATCTTTTTTTTTTTACTATTTTCTTTTTATTTTATTTTTTAATAAAAAAATAATAGCAGTATTTTCACTTTAGTTTTTAAAAATTTAAACTATATGGTTAGAAAAGATCATTTGCAGATTTATTAAAAATGAAAAAAAAAAAAAAATCCCATTACAATAATAATAAATAAGAATATTTAAATACTCGGAAGTAATTACTTGTCAATATTTGGTTATATTTCAAATTACAAATAAAGTATTATTTTATTTTATAAATAATAATAATAATAGGAATAACCAAACAAAATTTATTGATTTTTAAAAGAGAAAAAACGCAATAAAATAAAACTGTAGCACTGTCAGAGGTTTATAAATTGTGGAAAATGGTTTAGCTGTGAGGAGAATAGAAAGTGTTTTAGAAAAGAAACTGCTAATAAATCTTTGTTAGCCTAAAACCATCTTCAGATTATTTTTTTCACTATATGTAAATCAATTAATTATTTACAACTCTTTTAAAAAAAGCTGCTAGCGACTTTGTGTGTAGTGTTTAAACTTTGCAAGAATAAATTAAAACAATATTCAAGATCAGCTCTGCAGTCTGATCAAAAATTATAACATCACTATATATATATTTAAAAAAAACGAATGCATTTGCATATTTATACGTATATATATATATATAATTTGAAAAATGCACAATGTACAACAAAGAACAATATATACACCCCAACAGCCCATTGATGATGATAGCTTATTGTTATAAATTTATAAATCAATTAATTATTTACAACTCTTTTAAAAAAAGCTGCTAGCGACTTTGTGTGTAGTGCTTAAACTTTGCAAGAATAAATTAAAACAATATTCAAGATCAGCTCTGCAGTCTAATCAAAAATTATAACATCACTATATATATATATATATATATATAAACGAATGCATTTGCATATTTATACATATATATATATATATATATATATATATATATAATTTGAAAAATGCACAATGTATGACAAAGAACCATATATACACCCCAACAGCCCATTCTTGATGATACCTTAATGTTATAAATTTATAAAATATAATAAATACAAAGAAAAAAAAGGGTTAAAATTATAATAAAAAGTTCAAAATTACTGTATATTGTCAACACTTAAAAAAAATGTGTGCATTATTGCTATTTTGAAAGTTATATAAATGTGAAAAAATTATATCTATTTATTTCCATTTTTCAGTAATATTTTATGTTTAAATTTAAAATAAGTATGCAGCAATAAATTAATTAAATATTATTTATTCTGATTTGTGAAAAAAATTACTTTTTGCAAATCAAAACAGAGAAATTGCTCTGCTTTCCACTTTTAATATTAGTTTTTATTATGTCAAAAATATGAGAAATAAATTGGTAATCATAATAAAATCTATTAAAAGACTATAATTATATAAGTTTGTAATTCAAATTTATGAATTTAAATCATAAAAGATTTTTGATATTATTTAAATTAAATGTATAAGTCAAACAGAATAAACAAAATTAACATATTTATGAAAATGTTAATTACCAATCATCAGTTTTCAGATTAAAATACACAGGTATGTTTTTTTAAAACAGGTATGTGGGTCAATAAGTTGACCTCAGTTTCTTGTAAGAAGCAAGCATTCCTTACCCAGCTATTGAAGAGTACACTCAGCTCCAAGCCAGCTACTTAAAAGGAGAGTAGGATGAAAAAGTTCTAATCAAGCTGTTGAAGAAGACAGTAGCATAATTTAACTGTGTAGAGCATTCTAAATTTAGTTATAAAAATGGTTTTCTAAAATGAAGAAAACCATGTGCTAAGTTTAGCTAAAAGTTAAACATCATGTTCCTCCAAATAATCTAATACATTGAAAATAAAAGAATGTAAAGATGATGATACCCTGAAGTGCACTGTAGCCTTATCTCCAACCAAGGACATAAGTGTCTCTATGTATTAGCCTGATCTGGAAATTTTATTAAAAAAACTACTAAATTCATTGTTTGTTATTCTGATATCTTCTATTTTTAAGAAAAAATAATTATATACCTTAATCTGGAAGTGAGAAGCCTTCAAAAATAAAACCTACATGAAAAAACTAAAAATTATAAATGAAAATAAGGACTTTCAAAAAAATTAAAACCTTGATGTTTTTTATGTGCACATTATACTCTCATTAACAGTAATTGATAAGAATGAATAATTCACTAGAGCAACATTTTCTTGTAAAAACTTTTTCTACTTATGTGACTGTTTTCATTCCAAAATTATAGTTTTTTATGTAACTCAATTTTGTTGTTTTTTATTTTTTTATTTATTCCACCACCACCCCCAAATTATACAAAGAATTAAACTAATTTAACTCCTTGTCTTTGATTAAAAAGTCATTTTTCAATTTTACTTATTAAAAAAAATAATGATAAAGTTAATTCAATTAATGAATGAAAATCAAATGGTTAATATTTTTTATTGGAAACTATACTTTTAATAAGAATTCATATTATCATGTTATTTCTTCATTTTTGAGTTATTGTTAATCAATTAGTTTATTAAATAATTGTTTTAAAAATGTTCTAAGTGTTAACACATTTATTCCTCCAACAATATGTTCCATGAAATGAAAGTATGTGTGTTTGACTTCAATACAGCTTAAAGTTACTTTAAAATAAATTAGAATAAGCTGTTATATTTATTTATCTCTTGCTTATAGTAACATTTTTATAGAGTTATTGATTTCTGAGCTAGTTTAGAGCATAATGGTTAGCTATATGGACATAGGTTTCATCTATAAAAACCATTTAATGCATCTTGTCTTACTTATGAGAAAATTATTATATAGATCACTGATACAACGATAATATTATATGGCCATAGCATTGATGATCAGCATGTTTCAGTGACTCACCATTATGTTTTATTATGAACAATGGATTAGCTTTAAGCATGTGTGTCAAGATAATTGTTATATATTCTGCCCTGAGTTTGGCAAGGCTAGATAAATAGCCTGATTTATAGTGTATCTTTTTCATATTTAGTCACAAGGTTGACTGTTGATATTTGACTGTTATTTGTGGATTATTATTAACTTTTGATTGATGATGAGTTTTTTTATTTAATTTTTCTTCTGTAATTCTGGAGCTGCATATAATTATTTTTCTTATGCTGATTCTCTGCTTTTATTCACTGCATTTCTTTTATATTTCATTTGATTAGTTATTTTATAGGAATAATGATGATTTACCATTGCGTGTACCTCTCAACTATCCATACCATAACCAAATCATATTTCATTTACTGTATCATAACCAATAAATAATCTCTTGCATATTTTTTAATCAGATCTCACATTCTTGGTTTACTATTATTTAGCATGGGTATAATTAGTTTTTTGTATTTTTCTTATGATATATATATATATATATATATATATATGTTGATACGAAGATTTTCATGAGTTGCATATATAAAAGATGTACTTTGTGGGTTCATCCATGTTAAAAAATTTAAATATTGATATACGGACATTTCAACTAGATTACACAAGTCATACACTGGGTGATAAAATGTAGAAAGACAGTTGTAGAGGCGCTACAATGACTGATTTGAAAAAAAACGTTAAAGTTCTATCAATAGAAAAATGTTAAATTAAGAATAATTTAAAAAAAAATTTTCCCAAATAGGAGGAAGTTTGCACATATCATCTTGTTTATTGATACTATCTGTCCTTTTAAGTATCTCAATGTCCCCTCCAATTTTGCACTGGTAGATATTATCACATCTGGATATGATCCTGGTACTAAAAGAAACAATTGTATGACCTGAATCTATAGTATGGAGTGATAGTGCTGATGAAGATGAGTGTTGTTTAAATTCATTGGCATGCTCATCTCTCCTAACACTGATGTGAGGATTACTCATTCTTATGTAAAAAGATTTACAATTTTCACATGAGATTTGATAAACACCATGAGATTCAAGAGAGTTTGAATCCATATTGCTGATCATTTGATGAATAGAAAATGCTGTGTATATATATATATATATATATATATATATATATATATATATATACATATATATATATATATATATATATACACAACATTTTAATATACATCCAATAATGTCTGTAGTTCCTTTTACATATGAAACACATATCCTAATAGCTGATTTATCATCTTTTTGTTTCCTATTTTGTCCATTTTGGGCTTGAAATAAGGCTTTTTTTATATAAATTTTAACTATTTGCTAACAAAAAACTATTAATATGATATATTTCTTGTTTCAGATGTGACTTATCTGAAAGATTAATTGCTTTATTTAAAAGATTTTTGGTGGCAGAAACTATCTGAATTGGGTGATGATGAGAATGTAAATGTAAATATCTGTCCATGTATGTATTCTTTCTGTAAATCAAAAAAGATAAACTATTTGGTGTTCTGGTGACTAGAATGTCAAGAAAAGGGAGTTTTCCCTCAGACTCTGTCTCCATTGTAAATTTAGTATGAGGATGCATATTATTCAAATGTAAGAAAAATCATCTAATTTATTTTTTCCACATTGCCATATGACTAAAGTATCATCTATGTATCTGCGCCAAATAGGAGCTTTTAAAGATGATCATTCTAAAGCATGAGGTTCTATATTTCAATGAATAAATCAGCTATTGCAAGAGGTTTCTATATTTTTCATGAATAAATCAGCTATTACTCCTGAGATAGGTGAGCCCATAAGGGTACCAAAAACTTATTTGTAATGCTATCCATTGTATACAAAATATGTGTTTAAGAGACACTGTTTAATCAAAGCAATAATATGGTCTGGTAAATTGCAATGATATGTAATTATATTTAATGCTTTATCAATTGAAATGTTTGTACACAAAGACACAACATCAAATCTGACCAGGATGTCATTAGCATTAATTTTTAAATTTTTTTAAACAGAAATAAAATGAAAAGAGTTTGTTTATATATGATTTAATAAATGGAATTGTAGGTTTAATGAAATCTGATAAATATCTACCTAAAATATGAGTTGGAGATCCTATTGTAATTACTATTGGATGAAGGGGGTATCTGGTTTGTGAATTTTTGGAAGTCCATAAAATATTGGACAGACACATGATTTTTCATGAGGGATTATTTTATTTTTTATCTCTATTTCAATAGGCAATTTATTAATAATGGCTTTTTTTTGTTTTTTTCCAAATATGTAGTATGATCTCTTTTTGATAGTTAATAACTTTTATCATTAATCACATCTAAAATTTTATTATGATAATTGTTATGATCCATTACAAAAGTAGCACTACCTTTATCAGCTGGAAGTACAACAATTGATTTGTCCAATTTTATATTATTTAATGATTGTCTTTCTTTCTTTGAAATATTATTTTTAGGAAGCTTAGCATTTTTTAAAATATTGCAAATCTCTGCTCTAGCCAAATCAGCAGATGAAGAATCTATTTTATTGAGAGCTGATTCAACAATGCAAACAATTTTCTCAAAAGGTATCAGGGAAGGTGTTAAAGCAAAATTAAAACCTTTTTTTAAAACCTAAACTTCATCTGTAGAGAGGGCTTTCTTAGATAAATTATAAACGTTTTTTTTTGATTTGGATAAGTAATGTTTGGTGATTGTGTCCTAATTAACATTGGTATTTTTTTCTTTTGCTTTGCTGTTACAAATGCTGAATCTTTAATCAATCTGAAATTCGCAATACGATCAAAACTAATCCACAGTAAAAGATGTATTTGTGATCAAGTCGAAATGTTGGTATATCAATATTTAATTTTTTTAATATGGATGAACCCGCAAAATATGTCTTTTATATATATATATATATATATATATATATATATATATATATATATATATATATATATAGTAAAAGAAAAGTCATAGGAAATTATAAATATTGTTCTTTCTGTAACTGGACAATCTTTTGGGAGATGACTACAGGCATCAATATTTTTTTTTAACATGAAAGGAGATTTGAAATGATAATATGTGTGTAAAAGTGTTTTAACACATTTGCATCAGTAAGAAAATAAAAAGTAGAAACCAGAAATTATAAACCAAAAAAAAAAAAAAAATTACTAAAAATATTTTACCACAAAAAATAATACTTTTATTATACTTTTTTTAATGGTATTATTGGAAAAAACTGAAAATGAAAACACATGAAAAATAAATATGTATTGAAAATTTATATTAAAAAATAGAAATAAATATAAAAGTCTATAAGTTTTACTATATATATATAGCTGAAAAACAATAAAGCCAGAAAAGATAACATTAAATAGACTACACTTTAATAATGTAAATAGACATAAAAGCAATAATATAATTAATCAAATCTCAACGATAAAGAAAAAATAAAAACTCCACATGAATGAAATAAAAAGAGATCATGAAAGATAAAGAAATTGCATAATTTAATAATCATAATTTAACTGGGAAGAGGCGTGATTGGCACAAAAATGTATTTGTGATAACTTATATAAAAATAAAACAGTTTATGTTAGTGTTTATGTCTGACTATTTAATAAGTGTGTATTTTAAAGATATAACAAAATATATCAGAGAAAATGTATTTAAATTTATTGTAAAATGTTCAACTTTTCTATATACTATATCTTAAAACTAAATGTGTGTTTCATTTCTTTTTTAACATATATATATATATATATATATATATGTTAATTTTATTTTTTAACATATATATATATATATATATATATATATATATATATATATATATATATCCTAACAAGCTTTTGTTTACATAAATTCCGAAAGAGATAGAATTCAATATCTCTTTCATTGTCTCCAACCTTCAGACCATGGTTTTGAGCTACTTGGCTCACCTCAGTGAAGGGTAGGAAAAACTAGAAACTAGATCAAAATACTAACTCTACAATAAGCATTTATGAAACATGTTTCTATCATTTTGAAAGCATGAATTTTTAAGATACGTATCTTCAAATCCAGTTAAACAAACTAGACAGATATATGGGTCTGAAATCAGTTCAGTTTCACCATATAGTAAAAGACTCTGCAATATATATCATTGCAAAAACCTTCAAGGGTACATTTATGATAAAACAAGTTATAAATTTCATAACTTGCTCTTAGCTTGCATTTTCTGATCACTAGATGGAGCTTTACCAATAGCTCGTGACAAGCTTTTCTTTACATAAACGCCAAGAGATATAGAATTCAATATCTTTTTCATTGTCTCCAACATTCAGACCATGGTTTCAAGCTAGTTGGCTCATCTCAGTGAAGGGTGGGAAGAACTAAAAACTAGATCTAAATACTAACTCTACAATCAGCATTTATGAAACATGTTCTTCCTAACCTTCACTGAGGTGAGCCAACTAGCTTAAAACCATCGTCTTATGGCTGGAGACAATGAAAGAGATATTGAATTTTATCTCTCTCAGCATCTATGTAAAAAAAAAATTGTTAGGAGTTATTGGTAAACCTCCATCTAGTGATCATAAAATGCAAGCTAAAAGCAAGGTATGAATTTATAACTTGTTTTTTTATTATAAATGTACCCTTGAAGGTTTTTGTAATAATATATATTGCAGAGGCTTTTACTATATGGTGAAACTGAACTGATTTCAGACCCATATAGCTGTCTAGTTTGTTTAGCTGGATTTGAAGATATTTACATATCTGACAAATTTGTGCTTTCAAACTCATAGAAACATGTTTCATAAATGCTGATTGTAGAGTTAGTATTTAGATCTAGTTTCTAGTTCTTCCTACCCTTCACTGAAGTGAGCCAACTAGCTTGAAACCATGGTCTGAAGGTTGGAAACAATGAAAGAGATATTGAATTCTATCTCTCTCAACATTTATGTAAACAAAAGCTTGTTAGGAGTTATTGGTAAAGCTCCATCTAGTGATCATAAAATGCAAGCTAAGAGCAAGTTACAAAATTTATAACTTGTTATATATATATATATATATATATATATATATATATAGATTAGTAGATATATATTAGTAATATATATATATATATATATATATATATTACTAATCAATGTCTGTATTTCTTCAAAATAATATACATAAATTTATAAATAAATATTAGAAAATACTGTACTTAAAAGTTTATAAAATATATATATAAATGTCACTTAAAAGCGTTTTCAACTATCCTTGTAGTTTTTGTCAATTAATACTTTGAAAGTCAAGTTTCCTATAATTCCATGATGTCAACTTTCCCATTATTTCGTGATCTTAACATTTTCTGCCTGCCTATTGATTAAATCTTGCTTGTATTTATATATTAACATAGCTTCTTTAATTTTTCTTTTCTTATTATTTCTTTCAGTTTCCAATATTTGTACATTACTATAATTAGAATCAAAACCATATATACATGATTTATTATGGTCATAAATAATGGAAGCTGATAAATTATCATTATTTTTATAATTTTGTTCTGTATTTTTAACCCTTTTAATAGTAACATGTGCTCTTTTTTCCAATGTGTAGGTTGACAGACCTATATATCTACTGCCATATATACATGTCTATTTGTAAATGATACAATTTTTATTTGATATGGTTTTATCTTTTGAGTTATTTATTAATTTATTTAATGGAGGTGATGCATAAAATGCAATGTCACATATACCTTTATAAATTTTCTTAATGAAACTTGCCTGTTGAGTTGAAATATATGGTATTGATATCCAAATTTTTTTATCAGAAGAATTAACATTATTATTAATAATATTTTTATATTTAGAATTAAAATTTTTAATAGTATAAGGAACATAATCATAACTATATCCAACATTGAACAATTCATTATAATAAATTTCAATATTTTTGGTTTTATCTGAAGAATATTTACAAAGATGATCATTTCTAAATAAGAAAAATTTTAAACCTGCCATTTTATGTGACATTGATACTTTTGATTTTTATGGAATATATCATCTTTTTGCTATTGGTTTAATAGTCATATAGTAATCCAGTTTATCTTTGTTTCTAGTTATCTTGAGATCTAAACATTGAACACTCCTTGAATTTTCATTTGTTTTAATCCATTTTAAGCCCATTATATTATATAATTAATCAAACAACTCATTAATAGCATTTGGCTTTCCACAAACAAAAACATCATCAACATAATGATTGTATAAAGTAATATCTTTCTTATAACATTCCTTTTTCAAAATATTTTCTTCATATGTAGATATCACAAAATTACATATTTGAGCAACTGTAGAAAGACCCATTGGCCAGCCATTACTCATTTTATAAAATTCATACTTAAAAATTGCATAAATATTTTTATCAATAAAGTTTAATGTTTCAATATTAAATTTTATTATTTTAATGCTAACATTTTTTAACTTTAATGCATTATTAATTATTTCAGTAGAAGTCATTCTATCAATTGATCTTTACATTGACTATGTTTATTACACTATTAAAAATTATACTATTAAAATGATTATGTTTATTATACTATTAAAATTTTAATTCTAAATATAAAAATAATATTAATAATAATGTTAATTCTTCTGATAAAAAATTTGGATATCAATATCATATATTTTGAATCAATAGGCAAATTTCATTATGAAAATTTATAAAGGAATATGTAATATTGCATTTTATGAATCACCTACATTAAATAAATTAATAAATAACTCAAAGATAAAACCTTATTGACAAATAAAAAATGTATCATTTACAAATGCACATGTAGGTATGGCAGTGTATATATAGGTGAGTCAAGATGCACATTGGAAATAAGAACAAAAAAGCACTTGTTATTATTAAAAAGAATTCAAAATACAAAACAAAATTATAAAAATAATGATAATTTATCAGCTTCCATTTTTTAAAACAGGCAAAACTTTCCATACAGTAGTGTCACTCAGTGCCGAACAGAGTAATCAATGGATACCAGAAGGCTTGTGCATAAATCCCTATCTAGTGCCTACTCATCCAATATCCCCAGACTAGTGTCTGGCTTGTGGCCTTTGTCCATGAAGAGGTTTGGATCTGAAAGCACTGCACCTAGATCTTAGGATCTAATGCAACCTTCCATTTTTATGACCATAATAAATCATGTATATATGGTTTTGATTTTAATTATAGTAATGTAAAAATACTCGAAACTGAATGAAATAATAATAAAAGACAAATTAAGGAAACTATTTTAATATATAAATACAAGCGAGATTTAATCAATAGGCAGGCAGAAATGTTAAGATCATGGAATTATGGAAAAGTTGACATCATGGAATTATGGAAAAGTTGACCTTTTAAGGTATTAGTTGACAAAAACTACAAGGATTGTTGAAAAAGCTTCTAAGAGACATCTATAGATATATGTTTTTATAAACTTTTAAGTTCTTTATTTTCTAATATTTATTTATAAATATATATAAATCTACAGGAAATGTGTTTGTTGCCTTCAAAATTTTAATAGTTATTTTGGGATAAATTTTAAATAATTATGTACAGCTAAACTAATTATATATTATTTATTCCAATATGAGAGCACAATTGAGAGAGAAACTGTTCTGCTTGAACTCCTGCAAATAGTTTTTACAATGACAAAAATATGAAAAGGTAAAATTAATATAATTTCCTAATCACATCTGTAATCACAATAGGAATTATTAAACATGAATATAAATAATAATTTAATAATAAATAAATAAATAAATATTAAGTCAACATAGCTTTAACAATAATATTGGCATTAACAAGGGCTTTGAGGAGGGTGGAAAAGTTTGAATCTTACCAGTTAAAGTTTGAAAATTTGCTATCCCAATATAAACTGAAGATTGATTTTATATATATATATATCCCAATATAAACTGAAGATTATATATATATATATATATATAAATGTGTGTGTTGAAAATGATGATTTGGACCAGCCAATGAGTGCCAGTTCAGCACAAAATATGTATATTGGAGAACATTTATCTTTTTCACATATATGTGGTCATGGGTATAGGTTGTATAAGATGTAGTAGATAGATAAAGGTAGCTAGAAAGTCTGAGTTTAAATTCTTTCTAATTATATTAAATTCAGCATAGACAGTATGTTTATAGTTAAATAATAAATAATAATTGCAAATTAATTTTGTGAACTTAAATCAAACTATTATGAATGTAAGTGTATTAATTAAGTGTAAATGTCAAAATTATTTATAAAAATTATTTTTAATTACTGGATTAAAACAGTTGACAATTTTTCCAAATCATCAAATATGTGGGCAATCAAAATCATTTAAATGTTAATGTTGGATGCATCCCATATTCATATCCTAATTTTGTTCATAAGTTAGGTGAATATGTCCAAATTAGACTTTCAGCTTAATAAGAACATCTGAGTAATTTATTTGCATTAATATTGTAGATGGGAAACTGTATATAAAAATTAGGAATAATTCATAAATATATGCCAAACTGAAGATAAATTTGTTGATAGAATAGCTAATTACTATAGTAGATAAAACTTATAAATGTTATTATAATGTGTTTTTAATTCTAAATTAATGTTATCACTCAACGTAATAGATAAATATATCAAAATAGTTGGCTTTGGCAATCTTTTTTTAATTGTTGTTTTCTTTCATCCACATAACTGTAAAAAAGAAAATGTTACTGTCTCTCAAGTCAGGGTTTTGAAAATAATTAACTCTCATGTGTGAGGAATTTATTACCACATATATTACATAAAAATTATATTACTTTTGAGAAATCAGTTTATTATATACACCCATATTTCTCACTACATTTCTATTACAAAAGTAAATTTAATAACACATTTAGCTATTCTTATTTTCCTAATAATTTGTGGGCTAAAACAATAAATGTATGTAGGGATTTCTGATCTTGATAATGACATATTTGGTCAAAGCTATTATGCAACTCTATCATACAAGGTTATCTGATATATCACAATCAAACATTGTGTTAGATAAACAAAGATTATGAATTTTGAATAGTGTTGGAAGGACAGCAAGGGCTAATGAAAAAGTCCACTTATGAATTATTAAGCATGCTCTTCCAACAATTAAAGTTGCATTTAAACATTATAATAAATTAACATCATTTTATATCCCTTTTCATATATATGTGTAAATCTGATACTGCCAACCATATATATATATATATATATATATATATATATATATGTGTAAATCTGATACTGCCAACCATATATATATATATATATATATATATATATATGAAATCTTATAATTAAATATTAGTAAATGCAATAATCAAAAATTTTGAAAAGTACAAAAAATATAATCCGCATTTAGGGGCACTTTTGATTATCCTTATAGTCTTTGTCAACTAATATTTTGAAAGGTTAACATTCCAATAATTCTGTGATCTTCACATTTTCTGCTTGACTAATAATTAAGTCATCCATGTATTTATATACTAGCATAGCTTTTCTTATTTTCTTTTTGTGTTATTTCTCTCAATTTGCAATATTTTTACATCATTATAATTGAAATTAAAACCATATATACATGATTTATTATGGTTTTAATTTCAATTATAATAATGTAAAAATATTGTAAATTGAGAGAAATAACAACAAATTAAAAATAAATGAAGTTGTGCTAATATATAAATACAAGAAGGAGTTAATTAATAGTCAGTCAGTGAACATTAAGATCTCAGAATTATGGAAAGGTTAACCTTTCAAAGTATTACTTAACAAAGGCTATGAAATAGTCAAAAGCTCTGCTAAATGACAATTATATTTTTTGCATTTTTCAAAATTTTTAATTACTCTATTTACTAATATTTAACTATAATATTTTGTATATTGCTTTGAAGAAATACAGACGTCTATTTATAATATTATTACATATATATTGCACTATTATGTTTTAGCAATGATGATGTCGGTGTTGAAAGATGTAAACCATCAATTTCATCAATTTTTATTTTTTTAAATAAATCTTTTTTTTTTAATTTGGAAAAAAAATTTCAAGCATTCACATTCATTTTTACTCACTTTAAAATTTTAAATATTGTTAAAAAAGATTACTGTCATAAAAAAATCCAATCAAAATTCATTGGATCAAATTTAAATCAAATTATCAAAGATTTACCCTTTATTACTTGTATTGCTTAGGTGTTAAAAAAATAATTCTGCTACATTTAAATTTAAATTAATTCAAATATTGAGACAGAAAAATCAAAAAAAATATTTAGGTTTATATTATTTGGATTTAAATTATATCATCTTAGCAGACCACAACACATACATATTGTCATCTGCAGGTGTTCCATTTCATGATAGTGAATTTATGTGAGTTTATGATTAATTCTTTTCTATTTAATATAAAATAACTTTATTAAAATAGTTTTTAATGTGAATAATGTAATAGTATAGTTTAACGAATGGATAAATTCATTCCATATCATTATTCAACATTGAACAGAGTAGCAGAAATGTTCAGAATATCTTTTTGACATTGCCGTACAAAAATGTAAATAAAAAGCATTATCCTATTGGCTATTGTTTATGATCCTACATTGTAAATTAATGTTTTATAATAAATTTACCTACCCATTGAAATAAAAAATTGGAAGTTCTTACTATCTGAAAAAGTAATCAATATATACATCAATTTCTGTTATTTGGATGGCGAACTTTTGCTTTTTACATTATTTTGCTCTGAAGTCAACTGATCATATGATTAATATATAAATTCGGGACTATTATGTAAATTATATGCACATTATAATTACATAAATCAACTGACTCTTTTCTCAATATCCATTCTTTATAGAACTTTTTCCAAAATAAGCTATTAAGAAAACTCTAAAAGAAAACAAAAAATAAATTGTAGAAAAAAATACAAATTATTCTAACATTCAAATTAATATCTGCATGTATAAATAAAGATTATCCAGAAAAATGTATCATCTGCTTGGTTTTTTAAATGTTTCCCCATTTATTATTAATTGGTCAATTTTTCTTTGGAATTGCTCATCATTATTTTTTGGGTTTAATATTTTTGAATAACATATTTTTCTAATTTATTAAATCATAATGTAATGAAATGTTTGCTTTTAAACTGAAGTTCAGTTCTAATTAGATCTAGACATCTTCTTACTTGTATTTCTTGATGGCATATTATTTTCATATGTTTTCACCAAAGTCAAAGCTCAAAGATGTTGACCCTTTTCTGTTTCAGAATTCAATATTTACTTCAACAGAGAATAACCCAAAACAATGTCATAAATGTCTTTGTAAATACTTTTTACAGAATTTTTCTCATAATCACTCTGCAATACATTATTTAACTTCTGGATGATTCATTATTTATAAATAGTATTGATTGCTTTATTTAACTTTCTCATCAATTTTAAAATCAGTTTTTAGTAAGTGTCATATAATCTTTGCATTTCATATACTTAAGTTACAATTCTATATTTTTATTCAAACTATTATTTTCTAATATGATTTTAGCTTTGTTTCTGGATATAAACATGATTAATCTTGAAACCACTCTTCCATTTTTAATCCTGATTTCTGATTAAAACTCATTATAAAAGCAACTTTTAGGATGATAACATTTTTATTATAATCTGTTTTAAATGTAGATTCTTTCATTCTACAAATACTTCTTAAAACAATAATTGATGGTCGGATGATTATTCTATCATTTGTTATGTATAACTCAATTAAACATTTTTGGCTTATATAAAGGATGGATGACATTCTTCTGAAGTTGTTTATTAATTTGACACCATATGTAATAAAAGAGCTATAGACTTCTGGGTACATAGAAAAATATGACTACAAGTTTCAAAAGCAAAATACATGCATAAGAAGAAATTACTATCAATGATATTCTCATAAAAGTTAAAGGGATAAAATAATGTTTCAATAGTCATATAATTAAATATTGATAATTGCTGAAAAAATCTTAAAACTGATTGTAAAAGACTGATAAAGATTTAGAAAAGTAATTTATGATGTTAATGAATAAGCTCTGAAAGGATGAATTGTAGAAACTTTGTTATTGTCATTCTAATAAATTTCTAAGTTTTCTCAGAGTGGCAAGTCAAATTGCAGAACTCAAGTTGCACATAATAGCAGCATTTGATCATGTTTACTTTGAGCATTCCATCATAGATTTTCAATTGGATGGATGATTGAAGAGTTGTAGTGTGGAATGGATTGAAGCATGTTCGTTAAATCATAGAGATTAGCTATATCAATATATATATATATATCTGACCACTTATTGCATATGTGTAGAGATGATAATCTGGACCAACTGCTGATTACCGGTTAAGCATAAAATACATATGTTGGTGATTATTTATCTTTTTGATATATATATATATATATATATATATATATATATATATATATATGTGTGTGTGTGTGTGTGTGTGTGTTCAAGTGTATCAGTGTTATGAGATAGAGTGGAGAGTGTCAGATTCTGTGAAAGTAGATTAATTTGCTCTCAAATTTTATTCAAACCGAAGTTACATATGTAAATGATTAAATTTTGAAAAATTAGTCTTATAAAATTTACTTGTCTTTATTATTGTTGTCCTTATAGTGAAATGGGTAAACCTGAAGATCAGCATCTATTATTGAATTAATCAGGGTTGAATATATATATAATAAACATGCTAATAGCTATAAACTTGTTTTTTCCAATAAATGCCAAAGGAGAAAGCATTTAAAATCTCTATCCACAATTATTCCTATCCCCAAACTATTTTCAAGTTGATGACTCTTGATAGTGAGGCACTAAGATATTCAGACAATAGATCCAAAATAACAACTCAAACACAGCATTTATCTGACACTTAACTATTAGGTAGAAAATCTGAAACTTTCAGGCATCTATATGTCTTCAAATCCAACTATCTAACTTAAATACCCATATGGGACTGAACTAAATTTAGATACACCATATATTAATAGATTTAGGCATATAATATTGCCCCAGTCTCAAACACAAAACTATAATAGTAAAAAAACCAACCCATACATCATGTGACTTGTCTTATTAAGCTGGTACTTCAAATGTAATATAATAAACATGCTAATATCTCTAAACAAACTTTTCCAATAAATGCCAAAAGAGAAAGCATTAAAAATCACTATCTGGAATTATCCTTATTCCCAAACCAGTTTTGAGTTGATTTTAAATGTTTTTTTTTTTTTGTTTTTTTTTGGCATTTATCAGAAAAGCTTGTTTATGAGTATTAGCATACTCATTTTATTACACTTGTTGTACACACTTAATAAGTTAAGTCACATGATGTATGACTTGATTTTCTTAATATTCATATATATATATATATATGTGTGTGTATGTGTGTATGTATGTGTGCATGTGTTAAAAGTAGGTTACCTTGACAATAGTTTGATATTGTAGATTGTTATTGATATTGTGATTGTCTAAGTGTTGACTGACTTAATATATATATATATATATATATATATATATATATATATATATATATATATATATATATATATATATATATATATATATATATATATATATATATATATATATTGTATGTGTAATAAATAGAGCACTGGTAATAATGTGTATTAATGAAAAAAATTGTTATTCCTTATTTCAAGTATTTATTTATTTATTTATTTTAAGTCAAATGCATTTTTGTTAAATTGTTGGGATGAACATTATTGTCTTACTAGTTTTTTATTTACTATATATAAAAATGGTAAATATGATGTAAACATATATATACAATAACTACATTGTGTTTTGGTTATCAATATATCCATCATCTATATATGTGAATCAGATTTAGAGTCAAGAAACTGCTAATTAAGATGAAAAATTTTTCAGAGATCTCATAGTCAAAAACAGTAAAACTGATTACTTAGTAATAAATAAATATCTGGTTATTCTTATGAGAACTATTAATTCTTCACCATTTTTCACAAAGCAGCCTAGTGAGTATTATTACCTTGTACCCCAAATCACTTAAATTTATTTTACAAACTTTCAAGCTAGAGGAGATGTTGTATAATGATAATTTATAATATATTAATCTAAATTGTATTTTTCAAATTCAATGACCTAATTTAGTAAAGTGTGAACATATATAAACAAATGGATTAATTTCTCATCAGTTCCAAAAAAGCGTTGTCTTAGTAATGATTGAAATAGTAAAGTTTAAAAAAATTGATGCACAGTTAAAATAACAAAATGCAATAAGGAATTATATACATTTCAAGAAAAGCAATTGTTTGCATGAGATTGGATACCTTTGCTTGAAACATTAAATATTTTACAGGGCAGATCAATGTTTTTTTAATTCACTTTTGTTTAATATTTATCAAAAAAATATAACTGTTGAAGGTAACAGAAAAGTAATTACTACATGAAGGTGGAAGATATTTAAGATTAGATTACTAACTATATGGGAGGATTTATATAAAGTCAGTAAAACCTGGCAAAATTTAGGATGAAAATAGACTAATATAATATTAAACTTTTATAACTACATATAATAAAAATAAATAAATGTGTTAAATAATAAGATATCTGAAAAAAATAAGAATATTTATTTAAATATTTATGAAATTATCATACTTTACACTGATGTAGAAAATAAGAATGAAATTAAAATAAGTTATAATCATTAAAAAATCAACTAATAAGAATTGCTTCTCCCACAAATCATTTATAAAATGCATATATAAATAAGATATTTATTTTATATATCATGATTTTTTTTTAAAACTAATCAGCATTAAACTAATGCACATGCACTTTGTGGATTTTAACTATAAAATAATACTCTCACTTTCCAAACACAAGCTAAAGTCTTTCTGAAAAGATAGAATGAATCCATGTATCCCTTCAAGTCAAACATTTATGTAAGGGCAAATATTAAGTATTTGGAAGTGAGAGTGTGAAGATATAAAACAATCAACTTTGAATTACCTTTACTATGCCTGAATGAATAATGCTTGCAAAATTTACTAGAATTTACGATACATCATTATTACTTGAAATTAAACAAGACATTTATTTTATATAGCACAATGTTTTTTTTTTAAAAAAACTGTAGTAATAATCAGCATTTAGCTAATGTACATGCACTTTGTGGATTTTAACTATAAATGAATTTTCTCACTTTCCAAACACAAGATAAAGTCTTTTTGAAAAGATAGAATGAATCCATCTATCCCTTCAACCCAAATGTTTAAGTATAAGCAAATCTTAAATATTTGAAAATGAGAGCATGAAGATATTAAACAATCACTTTATATTATCTTCACTACGCCTGAATAAATAATACTTGCAAAATTTACTAGAATTTATGATACATCATTCTTAGTTGAAATTAAACATATGTAAATAAGATATTTATTTTATATAGTGTGATGTTTTTTTTTAAACTGTAATAATAATCAGCATGCTATATAAAATAAATATCTTATTTACATATGTTTAATTTCAAGAATGACATTACGTAAATTCTAGTAAATTTCACAAGCATCATTCATTCAGGCATAGTAAAGGTAATTTAAAGTGATTGTTTAATATCTTCATGCTCTCATTTCCAAATACTTAAGATTTTCCCATACTCAAATGTTTGGGTTGAAGGAATAGATGGATTCATTCTATCTTTTCACAAAGACTTTATCTTGTGTTTGGAAAATGAGAGTATTCATTTATAGTTAAAATACACAAAGCACATGTGCATTAGTTTAATGCTGATTATTATTACAGTTTTAAATATATATATATATATATATATATATATATATATATATATAATACTACTATATATATATATATATATATATATATATATATATATATATATAGTAGTATTATACTAACAACAGCTTGGACTATTAAAAGAAGAATAGCAACAATCATTGGTTTGTAATTTTGGAGCAAAATATTCAAAACAATTATAAAAATAATATGAGAAATTTAAATGAGAAAAAAATATATAGTGGTGTAATTTATTATATATTTTTTCTGTTGTATTTTTTTAAAAAATATTTATAATATAATTTGAATTTATAAACAAATCATAATTCGATTTTAAAACAATATAATGAATCCCAACTAATTATATAATATAAACATGTAGTATGCACTGTATTCAAAATTTAAGTAAAGATTCTATTTTATAAATACATATGTAATATACATGTATGCTTTACAAGGAACATAAAAATGGCCTACAATTGAGAATTAAAAATATAAAGAAACAAGGATTATTTCAGTAAAGTAGTCTATGCATTCTTGAAGTTATATAATTAATTATCCTCTTTGTTCACAACACTCTCAATTTATATATATATCATATGATGTAATTAAAATCTATTATGTTGCCTTCATAAAATACTTTAATATAAAAGGATAAACAAATATTATAGACAACTATATTTGAATTAATAAATAATAAATTTATTTACATCAAATCGATTTTCGTTCAAAATGAACCTTCTTAAGATGTTAGAATCAAAAAGTCACTCGATTTATATTAACTTAGTATACACTTATTGTTCAAATTAAATTTTAATTTTTTTTAAAATTTTCAATGTTCAATTGACGATCCACAACTCAATTTCACGGATTCTTGAAGCAAAACTCAGAAACTTAGTATCCTTTAACTTTAATAATAAAGCTTTCATAAAATTATGACATTTCAAGGACACAGTTTATAAAATTTACTATCAACAATCAGAAGACACTGATCACAATCAATCTCTGTAGAGTTGAAAGACATCAGATGGTATATCTTCAATATAGCAGTTTTTTTTAAATTTTGTTTATAAAAATCTTTAAATAAATTCAAAGATATTATATCCACTGAATTATATAAAAAAAATACTTGCATTTTTCTTTAATAGATCAAAATTCTAAAGTCATTTCGTTCTTTAATATAAATATTTCAATGACGTTCTAATTTAAAACCATTTCTAATTTTCTTCAATAATATTTGATATGATGGAATTAAATAATTCAGTGAATATAAAATTTTATATACTTCAATGGACATAATATATTTTAATTTATTTAAAGATTTTTATAAACAAAATTAAGAAAACTGCTATATTGAAGATATACCATCTGATGTCTTTCAACTCTACAGAGATTGATTGTGATCAGTGTCTTCTGTTTGTTGATAGTAAATTTTATAAACTGTGTTCCTTGAATTGTCATAATTTTATGAAAGCTTTATTACTAAGGTTAAAGGATACTAAGTTCCTGAGTTTTGCTTCAAGAATCCATGAAATTGAGTTGTGGGTTGTCAATTGAACATTGAAAATTTTAATAATATTTAAAATTTAATTTGAACAATAAGTGTATACTAAGTTAATATAAATCGTGTAAATTTTTGATTTATTCTAACATCTTGAGAAGGTTAATTTTGAATGAAAATCGATTTGATGTAAATAAATTTATTATTTATTAATTCAAATATAGTTGTCTATAATATATATATATATATATATATTATATATATATATATTTAATTATATATAATACATTGATTATATATATATATATATATATATATATATGATAGTTGTATTTCGTTTGTAATGTGTTAAAATGAGTAGAAAATAAATCTATTCTGTGAATGTAATTGTAAATGAATTCAAGAACAGCTGTAATAATATATTAGTTAATTAGATATTAATTGTCATTGATATAATCTATTATTATATTTTTATTAAAGAAAATTATTTTATGTTTTGTGTGAATTATTAATATTATTGAATAATATCACATGATCACCATCTCTTATGCTAGCACATAACTGTTATTAAATAGGAAAACTCTCCATAAAGTAGTGCCACCCTGTACCAACCAGAGTAAGCAATGGATGCCAGAAGGCTTGTGTATAAAGTCCCCATCTAGTACCTACTCATCCAATATCCCCAGACTAATTTCTAGCTTGGGACCTTCATCAGTGAGGTGCTTTGGATCTGAGAGCATTGCACCTAGAACTTAGGATCTAATGCAACCCTCCAGCAGCCATCTTTTATCTCTACTTAACTACAAAATTTATGAGAATAAAATTGAAAGCACAATAATATCCTCAATCTAAGCCCAATAACTTATATACTCATATGGGTCTGAACTCAGGTCAGAACCCATACATTTTGGTGTCTTCGGCTCTTTAACAACTATAGCCACTACTATTATATTAGTCAGGATTGGTGTTAAACCATTAAACATCACATAATCATCATCTCTTATGCTAGCAAATAACTGTTATTAAACAGGCAAAACTCTCCATAAAGTATTGCCAGCCTGTGCCAACCAGAGTAATCAATGAAATGCCAGAAGGCTTGGGCATAAAATCCCCATCTAGTGTCTACTCATCCAATATCTCCAGACTAGTTTCTGGCTTGTGGCCTTCATCACTGAGGAGCCTTGGATCTGAGAGCACTGCACCCATATGACTATATAAGCTATTGGGCTTAGATTGAAAATATTACTGTGTTTTCAATTTCATTCTCATAGTTTTGTAGTTAAGTATAAATAAAGAGTGGCTGCTGGAAAGTTGCATTAGATCATAAGATCTAGATGCAATGCTTTTATATCCAAGGTTCCTCATTGATGAAGGTCACATGCGAGAAACTAGTCTGGGGATATTGGATGAGTAGGCACTAGATGGGGATATTATGCACAAGCCTTCTGGCATCCACTGATTACTCTGGTTGGCACAGAGTGACACTACTCTATGGAGAGTTTTTCCTGTTTAATTATTGAATAATCTTTCTTGGTAGTATTAGTTTTTGCAATTTCATATATAAGCAAACATTCTTCAGTAATATTCATAAATCTATTGAAAATTAAATACTAATAGAATAATAAGTGTTTAAATATCACTAGATTCACTGATTGTTCATTGCAATATGTAAGTCATCAAATTAAATCTCTTTCTATGGTACCAAAAATATCACTCATTTGGAATAAAACATTATTTAAAAACGTTATTGTTTTTGAGTTGACTATGTTTTACTATGCATATTCCAATAATTCTTATATAAGACTTACACATTTCTTTCAAGTATGAATTACTTATGATGTAGATGATAGGATTCCTTACTGATTTTTTGAATATAAGTTTTAACGTTTAAAAGCACTATTTTTTTTTTCAAGGGCATATTTTTTTTGCATTTCTCATGACTAATTTTTAAATACCTAAACTGTTTGCTAAAATATCATTACAATAAATACATTGAGCAAAAAGACTTTATTTGTTCTCAATACATGTAAACTCAAAATTCAAATAACTGTTACTGTACTACTATTTTGGCCTACTATTAATTGAATTATGCGTGGTTGTTTTTTGATTTTGAGATTATGATTGTTTTTCCTCAAATTTTTTATATGTTTTAGATATTCCAATAGAAATATTAACTTGTTATTTTGAAGTTTCTTTTCAATTGCAAATTTTTGAAAAAAATAATATTAATATTTAAAACTTACCATTTTCTTCACTATTAGAAGTTAATTTTCTAATCATTAAGTCAGGTCATTTCACACAAATAACAGTGTAAACAATTATATGTTCAAAATTTAAATAAAAGGCTGACTTTTTTTTATGAAAATCATAATGAGACTTACTTATATTGCAGAAGTTTATATTTCCACTCACATTAGTAGGAAACAAGGTAAAGCAGATAAACAAACAGAAAATGTACATTTATAGTAAAAAAATATTAATTACACTCAGAGTATATCCAGTGACAATCTTTTTTGGAGTTATAAAATAAAAAATTAATGCTTTTACAGAATATTTCATCAAACATCACATGATCACCATTGTTTATGCTTACACAAGCTGCTTATCACAGAGGCAAAACTCTCCATTGATTGCTCTGGCTTGCACTGTGTGGCACTATTGTACGGCGATTTTTGTATCTGTGAATATTACATCAAATCTTTTGAATATAGTTCTAATATTCTAAAATGCTGCAGAATATTTTTCAGAATCATATTGTGAAATTAAATGTGAGCTGATTAAAACAGGAAACAATGAAAATGAATGATAAATTTGTAAGTTGAATGAATTTTGTAAGTTATGAGATATGTTTAACAAATAACGCTTCAGAACTGCAAATACTATTACAGAGACAATCAGATGAAATATAAAATATAAGTTTAAATATAAATACTAAAAAAATCTAAATAATTTTAATAGTTATAAACTATTATAAATTAAATTAATAATTGAATCAAACATTAATAGAATGCTTCTCATAGTGATAACATTAGAAAAAGAAAATACATTTAATTTTAGAAAAGAGTTTTAATGAATGTCTCCAATCAATGCTTACTTATGGATTTACGTCTTAAATATTTAATATATAACTGGCTATTTTGAGAAATATAAAGTGATAAGTGTTAAACAAACAAGAGAGATGAAAAATTGTGTATTAGAGAACGAACAGGTATCATTGAAACAATTTTAAAAATTAATGAATTAAAATGGTGTTGGTCTGGAAATTATGCCATAATAAATTACGATAATGTTTGTAAGATTAAATAATATATCACATGTTTGTTAAATATATAGCAAAAGAAAGTGTTGTAAGTAATGTAGTGAGAAAATACTATGGACTATAAGTATTGGAATAAATTTTGAATAACTTTATTAAGCAATTATATCAAGAATAGCTGAAAAGTGTAATAAACTATACATTTTAATAGAACATGGTAACACTTATAAAAATAATATGTTTGCATGTGTGCGTGCTTAAGAAATACAGAAATTAAAACTTAATCATATTTTTTATAAACATTATTATAAACATATTTTGTTTATAAATATTTTGCTGTATAAGTATTTAAGTATTTAACAATAGACTTGTAATGTAATTCTGTCTACCATTATTAGAAAATGTGCGAAGATTTCAGATAATCATCTAATATTGATAGTGTGACTCGCTCATCCCTCTAAATTATTTGTTCATATGCAAGAACGGCTGAAAGAGACAATGTGTTAATCAAATCAACCAATAAATTTATTTACTCTGCTGAAAAAATTATTTTAAATGCATGGGTGAAGAGAAGTGAAGCAAAAGAGGACAAGATCAAATCATTAAAGTAAAACTAAATTTTAAAATTACATTTTATTATCGAAAATAGCATTCATACAATTTAATTTACTTTATACTTATGCACACTACTTTTAAAATTATTTTTCTTTTTCTTTCTTTTGATAAAAAAACAACAAACAATTTGGCGTCTTTTTTATTCCAATATATGTCTTTTAACTAGAACATGCAAAATAAATAACTTTTTATATAAATGTACAATTTGAAAATTGCTTTAAAAAAATTATCATATATATATATATTACGCTTCGTTTAAACAATATATGATCTATTATTTATTACAAAGTTCATTTTAATGTTGTAGTGAAGAGGCAACACACATATAGAATGGAATGAATACCAATAAGTTTTCAACATCATCATATTATATTATGTTTTAAATATGATATATTCATTTAACTCATTTATTATGATGAAGATCATAGTAAAAACAGAATACCAAAATAGTCCTATGAATCACCAGCAATATTATTGTAAAAATATTTTTAATAAAGAAAAAATGATTATGACAAGCCAAAAATAACTTGGGCTTTGAACGTTCCATATCAGATTTTCAATGAAATGGACGGCTGAAGAGTTGTGAGTTAGAGTTGTTTGAAGCCTGTCTATTAATGTATGAAGATTGGTTATCTTAATATAAAGCTTAACACTGATTGTATATGTGTGTGGAGATAGTAATCTGAACCAACTGATGATTGCTGGTTTAGCATGAAATACATATATTGGTGATTATTTATCTTTTCAACATATGTGTGATCAGGTAGGTCAGCAATATGAGATGACATGGAGAGTTGAGGGTCATGTGAAAGTTTGAGTTTGGATCCCTTATATAATTTGATCCCTTATATAATTAAAGAAAAATAAATTTATAATAAACAATCGATCAGAACAATAAAGATAGATTAAAATTATACAATTTAAATTTTAACTGTTTAATATAAGATGGCTATTTTAGATTTAAGACAGGCCTTAAGTACAACAAAGTCTGTCACATAGGACTTACTGATGTATTTTACCATTTAGAAAAAATAAAAAATAAATTTATCAGAAAAAATGTTTTGTAAGAATCCCTGTATGTTTTAGTGCAATGTAGAGTGTTGAACTCTAGAGTAAAAGGTTCTCGGATAATTCCAGTGTTGGCACCTTCATTAAAAATCTTATTATAAACTCTCAAGTGGTAAATCCATTCAATTACTTATTTATTTATTTTATAGGAGATTGATGTGTAATGAGATTATACTTAACAGTGTGATTGAATGATATTGTTGAAAAATCAGATAATAAAAATAACTGATAGAATTGAAGATATTAATATGTGTTATGGACTTATCTGTGATATACAAAAAGATTCATTACAGTAATATTTCTTGTTCATTTTTATAAATTAGAAAATTATTTGCAAAGATAATATTAAAAATAAACTTTAAAAAAATAAGAATTGTGTTAGGAGTAATAATTCAAAAACAAAAACTATTTTATGTTGTCAAATACATGCTACAATGTTTTAGTACTCCAGTTAGATAATAATACATTTAGATATTTAACACAATTAAAGAAGTAAAATCATTCTCTAATACTTATAAATTAATAATTCTAATTTTTGTGGGTTATCTGTTTTTTTTTTATATATATTATCAAAGCTAGGATTTACAATAAAGAGATAAAGAATCCATTCTTTAAGTATAAGGAGGTTTTACTTGAATTAAAGTGCTTCCTATGCAGTTTTAGTTTTTTCAAATATGTCATTTCAATTCTAAAATAAACCATGAATTGATCTGCCAATTGTTAAAATAAAGGAAGATAATCATTCACCTCTAAATCAATTATATATATAAACTTCAGTTTAATTATTCATTGCAGGACTTAATGTTTTTCTACAATATTTTATCCTATTTAAAAGTTCATAAAATATTCTGTACATCATCTGTTTTTTTTTTTTTAAAGATTGTCTACATTCATAATGATAAGTATAGTTTTCTATGTTGTTTTCCTAAAAAATTAATTTATTAGCTAAAATGTAAAACATTATCTCAAATTTTGAGTTTATAAAAAGAATAGTGCAAGTATATGAAGATGTAAAAGACAGCTAATAACATGTTTGACCTATACATATATCTAAAATTATTGACATCTTGCAATAACAGATGTTTCAGAGTTTTAATTAAAATAATGGTATTAATTATCATTAATCTATTCAATTTTTTTTCTCTATTGATTTATTTAAGTGTTTACAATTGAACTTAGACCTGAATTTGTCACCTCTCTTTCAAATTATTTTAAAAACATTTATTCTTTTATCTTTTTTAATGATTTTTTTAATAATGACTAATAAAATTCTTTTGTCAAATATGTATTTATAAAATATATTACTAAAATAAAATAATATGTCTTTTTGAAATATCTTCTTAAAGTAAAGTATGTATGATTCTGTTTGATATTTCAAAAATCTTTATCAAAATCAATGAGTTAAGACAATAATATGATTGCATAACATTACATCAGCATATTAATACAGATACAGTGTTTTTTAATCTAATAACAACTGATAGCAGTAAAACAAAATTCAGTTTCATTAATTGAAAAAAACTCCTATGCTCAACTTTTTACTTGGGAATTTAAATAGCATGTGACTTCCTAAAAAATAAACATATTATCATTTTTACATATTTAGCATTTATGTAAAAAATACAAAGTTTTGTGAAATATTAATCACTACATTAATTTATAATACCAATTTCCCTGAGTTCCAATGCTATGCTGAATGCTGAAGTTTTTTAGAAGCTACAAGTTTTTATTTAAGCTTTTTTTTAAATATCTCATTTACATCTTCTAAATTAGGTATTAGTACTAAAACATAAGTGGGTATCTATATGAGGAAGGAAAGGGCAAAAATAATGGGAATTGTTCTCTAGTAAGTTCATCTGTTGTTGTACATGCTTTGTCTGCTATATACTCTTTTGCATCAATCTGCCAAATTACATTATCATGTGAAATCGTGGTGCTAATGTAGCACATTTTTCTGTAAATGGTGTTTCAGATATTTGACATTTTTTATAATGTCTATAAAGTTGGAATAATGTGAAATTCTGTTTTATTTTATGAATGTGGCAGGGAAAACATTTATAATGCTTGAAACAGATTATAAAAAAGTTGTTCTGGGGAAAACACACATTTATTAATGACTTAACAAAATTGTCAAATTCACTATGTCATCAAAAATCATGGCAAGTGAAGTTCAAAGTCAGTATAATGCTGATATTTATTAATAAAAATATCACATTCTTCCCCAAATTAGTTTTTAATGTTCAGACATTTTATCAATAAGTTCTGAAACATTTGCATGATGTGATAATCTGTAAACAGTTCCATTTTATGGTAAAGTGAGGAAGGTAAGCTTTATCATGACAATTCGTTTGTGAGTAGAATATGTGTGAAACAATTTTTAATTATATTCTGCATGACCCAGTTTTTCTAACAGTCATATTTGCTCAATCTCTAACCATGTGACTTCTTTTTATTCTCTCAAATAGAAAATTGCCTATTTTTTTCTAACTTACTAGTGGTGAAAAAGAACAATACAGGCATTCACTTTATAAGCATTTATATCAATTACTTTGAAATGTAAAGATCATGTTTGGGTTATGTGGGTGGTACTTTGAAACAGATTAAATTTATAATACTAAAAGGCAAATAAACATTTTTTATTATAATATCCCAGTTGTTTTGGTCCCCCTTATACATTCCTAGTTACAGAATAGTATAAAAAGTTTTAACAGATCTAAGTTATAGAAAAGTATAAAAAGTTTTAACAGATCCAGGTTAATCACATAGTAATTAGCAACTAGTAAGTTTCTCTAAATAGTTGCGGATATATACGTTCTTTAATTAAAGTTCAACCTCTCTTTTCTGATTCTTTAGTATAACATGACTACCCATGGAATTATTATATTTATTTTATTAATAAAGCTGTGAAGAGATATTTTGATCTGTGGTGGATTGCATTAGTGGGTTATTAATTTATTATATATAGTGACTATACAAAATATTATTTAAAGTGCATAAAATGTTATTTTCAATTTTGTAATACACCCTCCAAACTTCAGCATTAATAAAACATATTATTGGTCATTAGCATTTAAATAATAAATAATAATATTAGGCACTATCACATTCTCATTTACAAGTTAGTATTTAAAAATATATTTGTCTGAAACAAAAAAAAGTATTTCTGGGGACTTATCAAGAGGTGTAAACAATTTTGATTAAATACAGATTCTAATTGAAGGTTTTTTTATTGTTTTAACACCATTACTGCTAGCATTACTTTTTTATTATTTTCGATTATTTTATTATAAAAAAAACATTATCATCATTATCAGCAGCCATTCACAGTGAAAGAAATTAAAAATAATAGAAATGAAAAAAAAGAGGAAACAACAAAGAGAAAAGTTAGAAAGGAGTAAGTGTTTGCATTTGATGAATAAATACTACCTTATCAGATATTTTCCTTGTTTTGAAGTTAAGATATATTATTTGATTAGACAATATTGATACATTTTTTTCAACATTATTTATAATTATTTGATTTAATTATATTATATGATAGTTATTTAATGATCACATCCTGTGGAAGAGTAGTGTGTTTTCAAGTCCCAATATGTATTAGTTATAAAATTATATCTAATTAATGTTGCAAGCCAATATTTTAAACATGTAGCTTCTGTCTGCAGAAAAACTTTTTTTAATATCTCTTTTAAAAGTTTTTAAGCTATTATAAATTTTATAAATCTTATTTAGTATTGTTCTGATTTGTATTACACACACACACACACACACATATATATATATATATATATATATATATATATATATATATATATATATATATATATATACTGGTGTGACTTTTTTAATATAATCCTACCTCACAAAAATCATTACTCAAGTTTCACTTTTATTGTGTAAAAAACATGCTTGACTATTTATGCTACTATTACAGTTTAATTTTCAAGTGCCAAATATTTTGCACTCACACACTAAGAAAAACAACCAAATCAAATATGCAAAAGAAAAAAAAAATGGCATTTAAAAATTATATTATAATAGGATAATTTGATAGTACTGAACAAAGATAATGAAGTCATGAGAGGATGCAAAAAGGGCCAACTAAAGCATGCTTATTCAAACAGAAATATATATTGGGGATCATTTATTCCTTTAAATGTCTTTATTTTACATCTGAAGTTTTTTATAAGAGAATTGCAGTTTAAGCATATTTTAGAAATATTCTATTTTATATAAATTTTGATGAAGCTTTTAAATCTAATAATGCCAAACACATTAATGATATTTTTATTTTCATTTTTCAAAATCACTAACAAATATTGTATTAATAATCTTTCAGCTACATATATACCACAATATTAAACTTTTTTAGAAGTTTATTTTTTACATACAAACCCAGTTTGCTCAAAAAAGTATATAACTATAAGTTTTTATTACAAACATATAAAAAAATTATATGACAATTACTCATCACTTAAAATAGTAATTAATAACAATAATTTATTTCTTTAGTTTATACAATGTATGTTAAAACAAAAGCATCTCTTTACTTTAGTGTCATCTTTAGAAAGTTTCAGTAATTATGAATATCAGATGGTAATGCATTTTAACTCATCCTTAGATCTGTTTCCGACTTTTAGTTTTAGCAATGAAGCTTGAGATTTGAAACTGGAAGTATTGTACTTTATCAATAAGGACAAAAGATAGAAAGTGGAGATTTAAATGCATTACCATCTGGTAAACATTGATCACTCAAGCTTTCTATAGATAGCCCTAATGTAAAGAGATGCTTTTTATATTACTACTACAACAAATGAAACAATGAAATAGATCAAGTTTTATATTATTTACAAAAATAAAAATCTTGTTTCAATAGTAAACTGAAAAACAACATTTTGGTGATATATTATTAGTATGACAGATTTTTAAATATTTATCATACATGACATAAATATATAATTACTTGAATGCTTCAGCCTAAGTTTTTACCAAGTCATCATCATTGTTGTTATCATCATCATCATCATCATCATTATTATTATTAAGTTTTTAACCTTTATCAAGTTTACAAATTTTATGAAGTCTGTTTTTAAATGTTAAAACACTACAAACAATTTGTTCTTTTAATGAATGTTTGTCTTTTATATATAAAAGTTAACTTATAATTAACGAATGTTGTTAATGAATTGTGTGTTTTATCTAAATTTAGCAAAGGTTCAACTAATGATATTAGCATTTTCTAATTTTTAATTAACTAATAAATTTACTGAGAATGTAGAAAATTATAATTGTTTATATATTGTCTATTGTTATAAAGATCCATTTATAGATACAAATTTTATAAATTATTTTATATTTTATTTTAAAAGTAATAGCAAAATCACTAAATTAATAGATGATTTGTCCATAGTTAAGTGTAATCTTTTTCATTTATTGATTGTATATTTTATACGGAAATCAATACTAAGTTTTAAATCTCCTTGTCAACAATTTTTTTTTTATAAAAGTTTCACTTTTTTTTATTTCTATTGACATTTGTTAAAGGATTTTATTTATTTTTCTTAATATTATACTAGTAGATTTATATAAAGAGTCATTTCTATAGAACAATAGTAAAAATGTCGTAACACTGTCAAAAGGAAAATTTTACTTTAAAATTTGCAGTATACATTAATCACTAACTATTTAATTATAGATTAAAAAGCTGTGTCATTTGCCCCCAAATTAACTTTGATCAACCAATTGCTACACTTAGGTGAAGTCCCTCATTGTTCTCCAAATGTCATATTCAATTGTTTTGATTTATTAATGTACATTAAACAAATTTGTACATGCTATTCTTAGAAAACACTAACTTACAGCTAAACTACTTTTAATAAGTCATTATTTATTATATTAAATTAATATATTTAATTTAGTCTCAGATATTGATTTTAAATTTAATAAAATATATGTTGATGTAGTTGTTTGAAATACATATTAGGAGATGATGGTGTATTTTTTTTCAGTTGTTTGGATTACAAAGTGGAGATTATTACAAAATTATATATACATATATGTGTATATTATTCAAACTGAAGCTAATATCCAATAATGAGCTATTTCTTAAATATTACAAATCTCCGTGCACTCTCCACCCCAGTATATAAAATGTACGCTCTAAACTTAAATGATTCACTTAAGTTTTATAAGTTCTTACCAACATGTAGTGTGTACATTCTATATACCGGCAGAGACTGTATGGAGATTTATAATATTTAAGAAATAGAGCATTATCGGAGATTCACTTCTGTTGAATAATTTCAATATTTTCAGCGCTTTATAATAATAGCTATATATGTGTATATATAAATGTTATTAAAATCAAAGTATACATAGTGTTAAATATTATTTTTAACTTAATAATTAAGGAATAATTAATACTCATTCGTGAACTTATTGCCTATAAGTATTTATTAAAAAAATAGCAATACTTAAATAAATGTATGTAATGAACAATAAAAATAAACAATATTTTTTTCAAAAAAATTAATAAATAAATAAAACCAGTGGCATGTTGCATTGGGTGTGATATGTGAGCCCACCTGAAATATTTGATTAATTAATTAAAATGTGTCTTTGAGATCACTGGAATATTTTGGTTTTAATGTCTGCAAGTCATATGTTTGAAATATCAAAACAATAAAGTGAATACATTTTCAAAAATCAGATAAGTAATGGATATTTCTAGAATAATAATAAGCAAGTTATAATGAAATGAATATAAAATATGTAAAAAATAGATAATCTATGATAAAACAAACTTGATGAATCAACAATGGAATGAAAAATTTACAAATGTCAATATTATAAAAATAAAAACAAGTGAATAAATAAATAAAGAATTATTTTTAAAAAAGGCTAATTACTTTATTCCTCAGAAATTTATAAGATGTGGTAGTGCCAGTCATGTGAATATCGTAATCGATTCTAGAACCTGATGATTCCAAGTCAAACTCTATCCCACTGCACAAAACTACACAGGGCAGGAATTACTCTATTATAAAATTAGAGTAGAATTGGATGACCATTCCATGGTATGAACAAAGGTGGAAGAGTTCTTCCTGATGAATAAAAAAGTATATCTTTGTCATCCACATTCATGCATACCCTTCACATATTAAACTCATAAATAAGAGAGAAAGGAGTAAGATCTAAATAACTACTGATTCTACCCTTAATTTATCACATACATGTTGCAGTTTACTAATGCTATTCTGGATTTCAAACCCAGAGAGATGTTGCTTGATCCTCTGATTCAGGATATATTTGTATCACTGAATTCTTAATATAGGTAAAATTATTAAATGCCTATTAATGGGAGTGAATATGATATATTGTATACATATGTGTAATGATCACAGATATATTTGAACGGATATGACTAAGTAAATTTGAGTACGGAAATATAAACCAAGAATAATGTTTTAATATTTAAACAAATTTAATGATGATATTTATATTGCATGATATTTGAACAGAAAAACTTAAAATAAGATTGGTAAAAACTTTTTGGATGTTTGTGGTCAGTCTTTATTTATACTTAGTTTATAATATTTTTCAAATCCTGATTCCATAAAGAATGGTCACTGGGATGTCTCAATTAACATGAGTGATTTTCATAGTCTAGCAACATTGCTATAAATAATACAATATTAATACAATATTCTCTCATTTAAAGTCATGATGGTATAGAAGATCCCCATGTTATATACGGTATGTAAAGAAACAGTTAACATAAGCATTAAAATAAATAAAGAAAGTATACATGTGGTGAATATAACAATCATTAAATTATTTGCATCTTAGGTAATATCTTACATTGCCCCATTCTTATACCAATTGGACTATTGTGTAATCAAGTCTACCTCCTATCTTTTGCTGATCTAAATTAATATCATGAGTAAATATATTATTTTTCCATTCACTTACTAATACTAAAAGCTTGTTGGTTCTATATTAAAATAAAGAAAATTAATTTATTAAATCTGACATACAAACAACTACAAGTATATGACATCAACTTTATAACTTGACTTGAAAGTTTGTCAAAACTATCCTAAGGTTTTTTTCTCTCTAATAAACTGTGTATATCTATTTATGTATAGATGGGAGTTCAAATGTGTGCCAGGTAGGTTGTCTTTAATAGCCTTTGAACTGGAGTTTTGAAATGTAAAGTAATAAAAAGAGAATTCATAATGAATTAGTTTACTATCTATTAATCTAGGTGGGAGTAACAAAACAATTCCGTATAGATCTTGACTCATAGCTCTATGGACAATGACCCCTTGATGTCTTTCTTGCACTTAGCACTGCATGTTTATTTTCATTATTAATTCTATTTATTTTATTATTTAATTTTGAGTGGAGTATCATCAAATATTTTTCTTTTACTGTATACTTTCATCCTAAAGTTTTGAAACTCATAGCTGGAAATTAAAGATTGTTTTGGAAATTTGAACACTTTGCTTTAGTTGTAAATCTTTAATTTTTGAATTTCTTATTTACTTGTATTGCAATCTGTATGTTTATCCTAGCTTTTATGAATATTTATAAATGAATATTTAAAAGTATTACTACTCCGAATAACACTTGTTTGAGAACTTTAGATACAACTATTTCAAGTAGGAAATTGTAGTTTTTAATTTTTTTATCCTTTTTAAAAACAGAAAGACCTTCTTGTATATTTTATCAAACCAGTTCGTAATAATCATTTTTCTTCATTGTTGATATCATCTATAAAATATTAACATAAATAATGTGTAAATAAAATAAGAAAATAATGATCTGATTGTTTTCTCCATTTTAATATTATACATATTTATGTTATTGTGTTCTTGATTGCATTCATTCATCTGATCTACTGTGTGTTGTTCTTTAGTGTTTGTATACTTCATGAATTTTGTGTTAATTGTCATTTCTGTTTGACCAAGTTGGTTTGAAATTTAGTTTACTATTTATTTAGACTGGGCTTTAAAGTTTAGCTTGGTTATTAGTTTGTCATTTGTGTGCCCTAACATTATTTAATTTTATTACTTAATAAGTAACATTAATATCATGTGGCTTGAATTGGGATTAGATCTCATGGTGTGTACTAGTTATTGGAGAAGGGTTGGAGGTATCCATAACAATATATATTGAAAAAAATTATTGTTTTAAATAAATGTGTACATGGATGGACAGATATAGTAAGAGAATGAATGAATAGATTAATGATAGACAAAAATACAGGGACTCAGATTGGTAGATACAAATAGATAAATTAGTTATATTAACTGATAGATAGATAGATAGATAGATAGATAGATAGATAGATAGATAGATAGATAGATAGATAGATAGATAGATAGATAGATAGATAGATAGATAGATAGATAGATAGATAGATAGATAGATAGATAGATAGATAGATAGATAGATAGATAGATAGATAGATAGATAGATAGATAGATAGATAGATAGATAGATAGATAGATAGATAGATAGATAGATAGATAGATAGATAGATAGATAGATAGATAGATAGATAGATAGATAGATAGATAGATAGATAGATAGACAGATAGACAGATAGACAGACAGACAGACAGACAGACAGATAGACAGATAGATAGATAGATAGATAGATAGATAGATAGATAGATAAATAGATAGATAGATAGATAGATAGATAGATAGATAGATAGATAGATAGATAGACAGATAGATAGATAGATAGATAGATAGATAGATAGATAGATAGATAGATAGATAGATAGATAGATAGATAGATAGATAGATAGATAGATAGATAGATAGATAGATAGAAAGATGTATGGATGAATAGATAGATAGATAGATAGATAGATAGATAGATAGATAGATAGATAGATAGATAGATAGATAGATAGATAGATAGATAGATAGATAGATAGATAGATAGATAGATAGATAGATAGATAGATAGATAGATAGATAGATAGATAGATAGATAGATAGATAGATAGATAGATAGATAGATAGATAGATAGATAGATAGGTCGGTTGATCAGTCGATAGATAGATAGGTAGATAGATAGATTGATAAATATTTAGTGATTGTTAATGGATTGATGATAGATGGTTAAATATGGATAAATAAATCAATAATCCAATACATAGATGGATCAATAGATAGGCAGATGTGTTGATAAATAAATAGGTAAATGAGTAGGTATGCATATAGTTAGGTAGTCAGATGACAAATCAATAGATAAATTAAAAATAACTCGTAAAAAATGGATGAATAGATAGTCTGAGATATATATTGGAGGGACAAAGAAATAAGTAGTTTAAATAAGCAAATAGGTAGGGAGAGAAACAATTTTATTAAATTATTTTATAGAATTACATAAATGATCAAAAGGTGGTTTTATTTGAAAACTTCAGAAAAATATCAAGTGCTCTTTACATTGTTAAGGTAAAGATTCGGGAAAAATTTACAGAATGAATGCTATCATCGAAATCAAAAATAGAATTAAACTAAAATCTTATTATTTAACTAAAAATTACCATTAACAAAAGATAAGTTTTTAAATTATTAAACAAATGATATTAAAAAGGTGATTATTTTAAAAAATATTTTTGGTAAAAATATCAAAACAAAATTTAGTAATATAACACACACTCACAAACAAATTTCAACAGAAAATAAAATTATTAAAATCCATTTACCAAATTATTACAAAAATAAATGATTTAAAATAAAACAAAATTTAAATATTTATCAAATAGAAGAGATAGTTTGTTATTAAAAATATTATTAATATTCAAGGTAATTTAAAAATTAAACTGAAAATTTATATAGAAATGATAAAAAATATAGAAATTATTTTTTTTTGTGAGTTGATATGGTCAGAACTCCTCTATTGTTACATTTTCTAACCCAAACTTTAGCTTTCATTTATGAGTCAAACTCATGGTTTACATATAATTTATTATTTTATATTAAATTCAGATTTAGCTCTATATGAAATAGAAATTGTTTGTAAGTTGAAAACTTTCACTTTAAGACTAGAATAATTTAACTAATCAATTATTTTTTATAGTTTATTGCAACAGTAGAATATTGAATTTGAGACTTAAAGGCTCCATAGATCATAGCTTAATATTGACATTTCTGATGCCCAGTGTCATATAATCTCTTATACAACAAACAATTCAGATTATTTTTAATCTGTTATTTATCTTTAATTTCTTTTTCTAAATATATTTTTCTCTCATCATTTTTGCTCATTCCTATCTCTGCTACAGATTTTGTTATAATCATTCATGCCATAATCAATTTATTATGTATCAATTGTGGATATCTTATTTCCAAATTTCACTCAGCTTTTTTATTATTAAACTTTATATCAAAATATAAAATTTTATATCATTTTTTTTTCCATCATAATTTTTTTTTTACAACAAAAGTAAAAAATTATGAGACATACTAGTCAAAGTAAAATCCAGGGTTCAGATCCAATTGAAAATTAGAATTGTTTTGAATTTTGAAACAGGTTTAAGATTTTTCTTTCAGATAGCTAGATTACATATATAAATTTATAATCTTTTTCACAATCCTTAATATTTATTGACTGTCTGTTTAGTATCATATTGTTATAAGGATTAATAAAAATTGCCTCTTTAATTTTTTTTTTCATTATTTTTTTCTAGATTTAAAATCGTAATTCTTTTCATATCAAAACCAAATTTATATTTACAATTTCTATCATGATCATAAAACACTAATTCTGTAAATGAGTCACTTTTATTTTTTTATCTCTTTGAATTATCATCAATACTCTTTTATATAAGAACTAGTATTCTTTATCTCTCTATTCAAAACTACACCTCATCTTTCCAATATATGAAGCATTTCATCCACAAAAAACTTGATTATTCACTCCATCCTTAGAAAATTTATCCTTGAATTATGAAATCTTCTTCAAAAGTTTAGCTTGATTATTATTAGAAAAAGGTAAAGAAATCCATTTCATATTATTAATACATATTTCAATATTATTCTTTTTAATTTATTTATTAAATTGAAAACTTGCCTGATAAATTTTCTTTATATTATAATCAACACTTAACAATTCATTTACATAAATCTCAATATTCTCACTGTTTATCATATGAAAATTTACTTAATATATTACTTCTATGCAAAAACGACTTAAAAATGTCCATTTTATAATTATGTGGCACTTTAGAAAAATATAAAATATAACACCTTGTTTGTATAGTGCTAACAATTTATTATCAATAATATTATTATTTCTTGAAACAATCAAATCCAAATTCTTTAAACTATTATTATATTCTTTTTCCATAGTCCATTTAAAACCTTTTAATTTATTGAATTCATTAATCATTTGACCAATTATTTTTGAAGAAGCATATAAAAATATATCATCCACATATCTTGTATATATTTTAAAATCATTATTTAGCATTAATTTATTTAAAATATTCTCTTCAAAATATAAGAAAATAAAACTGCATTATTGCAAAACCATTAGATGTCACAAAGCAATAATATTCTGTCCAATAAAATGTAAAGCATTTATCATAAAACAAATAAGCTGATTATCAAATTGTTTATCCAATAAAAGTTAATAAATTTTAATAATTGAATCAATCTTTTCAATAGAACCATACATTTCTTAAACATCCAATGATACCAGAACATCATCATTATCAATCTTCCAATTTTTAATTTTTTCAACAAATGTGATACAATTGTATATTTTCCTAAGCCAAGCAAATATTGTAAAAAAAAAAATCAGCAATAAATTTACTAATCTTATATACAAATGAACCTCCAAAATTATTCTAATTTGACAACCTTCTTTATGTATCTTAATATTTGCAAACACACAATGTCAAATAGGATAGAAAAGAAGTTAGTAATATACTTGATTATTTCTTTCTTTATATTTTACCTTTAATAAAATATTATTCACTCTTTCTAATTCAATATTATATTTATCAATTAGGTCAAAATTTAATTTTTCCATTTATAATTAACTTCTTGAATATAATTATTTTTTAACATTAAACACATATTTATTCTTCTATCATCTTTCAAACAAATTGACTCACCTATTTTTATTGTTTTTTTTTAAATAATTCAGTCACTTCGCTCCATAATTTATCACATTTAAATTTATCAAATTTATTTAACATAATATTTTTAACAATTATATTAAACTTATCCAAACTTATCAATGATACATCAAAATAATTTTGAACTTATAATATAATCTCCAATTTATAATCATCAATTTTATCTCCAACATATTTTAAATCAAATCCCAAAATATATTTATGTAATAATTTTAAATTTCATAATCATAACTTAACATTATTTGTATTTTGATCCATAGAATCTACCAAAATAATCTTGACACATCTTAAATTCAAAACAACATTGAAAATCATTTAACTTAATAAACCAATTAATAACTTTCAAATATTTCCAAAGATCAAACAGTTATTTTATTCATATTTATCATACCTAGTAAAATTCTAGATTTTACATCAAAAATAAATTGAGGCTTCAAATACCATAAATGCAAACAAGAGCTTATATTCCATATATTTTTTAAGTTTTGCATAATTATAAAATGGCCACTTTTAAATTTCTTTTGCATAGAAATAATATGTTATGTAAATTGTCATATTATAAAAGAAAAAAATATTGAGATTATATAAATGAATTGTTAAATGTTGATTATGATATAAAAAATATCAGGCATGTTGACAATTTAATAAACAAATTAAAATGAATAATATTAAAAAGTGTATATTATTAATATGAAATGGATTTCATTACCTTTTATAAATAATAATCAAGTAAAATTTTTGGAATATATAATATTTCATCTTACAGTTCATATGCTTTGAATAAGATGGTTAATAATTCTAAGGATAAATTATGTAAGGATGGAATGAGTCATATGGTTTATCAATTTTTTTGTGGATGTAATGCTTATATATAGGGGAGTTGAGCTGTAGTATTAAAAAAAAAGTTAAAGAACATATGTTGTTATATGAAATAGTATTGAAAATATTTCAAAGAGATAAAAATAATAAAGGTGACTCATTTACAGAAACAGTATTTTATGATCATGATAAAAATTTCAAATGTAAATTTGATATAAAAGCATTAAGATTTTGAATCAAGAAAGAAACAATGCAAAAAGAAAAATGAAAGAGGTAATTTTTATTAACTATTATAAAAATATAATAATAAACAGACAATCAGTGAATATTAAGATTAGTGATTTATGGGATATGTAAATCAATCTGTGGTTTCCAGTTGATGCTGTTTTACTCCATTCTGAAATTAAATAAGTTTAATTAAAAATGATTATGAATATAATTGAAAGTACTATTATTGATTAAAGTTTATATTGGAATTTATTTTGCAATTTACCTTTGTTTGGAAGCTATTTACATTTTATTATTGTTCAGTGTTAAAACATGACGTTTTTTATATTTAAAGATTTGATATATATTTTTTTAGTTATTTAACTGTTCTTTTTATTTTTTCATGGCTATTTTTTAAACAAATTTTACAATTAATGAAATGAATGCCTCAAACTAAATAGTTTATTTATTATTTGGTTTCATTTATATATTTATCTTAGAGCACTAAATCTTGTTTTCATTCAGCTCTGATTTTCATCATGTTTTTAATATTATATAATATTCAGGTCTTTCATGCTTCCAGCTATGGTAAGGAAGTTTTCTTTTAGTTTATATATAATAAAGGAATGTGATCAGATAATTTTTACACTTGGGATAGTTATTAAATGATAGTTTTCATATGAAATAAGAATCATTATTGATTGCATATATTTTTTTAGAATAATAGTCACTTTTACATATATAAGAGGACAAAACATTAAACTTAAAAGTGTTTACAGAATATGAAAGTAATTTGAGCAATTTTTGTGTTATTATAAATAAGAAAGTGGTAAAAGATATTGAAATAAAGTTAATTAAAATCTATATAAAAAGATTGACCATAATATAATTTCTTCATTAAATTGTTACTGAAAGTCTTGGTAAAATTGTTGGTGAATATATATATATATATATATATATATATATATATATATATATATATATATATATATATATATATATATTCTGACCTGCTCTCATGTGGTATTTTTATATATCACTTTAAAAAAAAAAATTAAAAAAAAATGTTACCTTCAGAAAGGATATAACATTTTACTCCTTTTGATATAATATTATATAAAATAATTCATGCAATATACAATTGTCTTATTACTATTTAAAAAATAAATCTTGGATAGGCTTATAAATAATAATGCATCTCCAATTTTTTCATTAGTCTCCGTATGATATCCAAGCTGTGGTTTTTTATGTACCAAAACAGTTCTTCGGTGAAATATTAATAAAGCTGTATCAATAAATATTCCAAACATTTTTTTAGCATTACAACTTATATCCATTTTATTGCATAGTATATCCATTTTTATTGTGAAGTTTAGGTTAAACTTTTAGATAAAATACGACTGATAAAGGAACTTTAAAAAATTTAACAAAGCATGTTAAACGAAATTATTAAAATATTTTTTAGTTTACACTCTCTTTTTTGCAAGTTACTTTTAAAATATTAATTACTTTTTGCAAATAAATTATGAGAGAGCGCTAAAATTGACTAAAATAATAATTTTAAATACTATCTCTTTGATAGCTATAATTTACCTTTCTCTTGTTTTAATACATTATTAATCTCCCCCTATACCCCCGTGCAATTCATATTTATAGTCTGTAAGAATACCTATTCCTATTAGTTAATTCTTACTTTAGCTTGAGAACAAATTTACATATTTTCAATTTATAGCAGAATTATATTTCAAAATCAGAAATTATGACATAATGAACCCAAAATATTATTTAAAATATTACTTTTAAATAAATTATTATTTTATTAAAACTATTTAAACATTTAAAATAACTTTTAAAATAATTTTAATAACCTATTCCATTTTTTTTAATATTCAATTTATCTTGTTTTTATTTAAATAAAATATTTAATTTTTATTATAACTGTATTCGTCTTTATGATACTATTTAAAACATTACATCATTTAAATATGCAATAATGGCAGTTAACTTAATATTTATTATTATTACTTTAAGTGTAGTAGATTATGACATAAAATCCCTTCTCATATTTTTACTACCATATTTTTAAATTAACTTAGAATAAACTTTATGAACCTGAGATTATTTTATTTGAGCTAGATTATTATTAAATAGAAGATTAATACTTAATTATTAATTTAATCTTAGTGAGTAGAAGTTATTAAAGTCGTAAGAATACTATGAGTTTGTTATTTGAAATAGTAATAAAAGGGGGATAGTGTTCTTATGCCATTGAGGTAGTATCCTGTGGGATATTGGCTCAATGTAATCTATCTTGTCACCTGTATTTTCACTTCAAGTCTCATGAAAATATTAAATATTTATTTAATTTATTTTTATAAACTGAACCTTATTCGTATTTTAAATTTGAGCTAGTGAAACATTTTAATTTTAATGCTGAATATTTTATTTATTTATTATTAACTGAGATAGAACCCGTTTTATTTTCTATCATATAATATCTGGAAGTGAAGATACACAAGAGCAAGGTCAGATTATAGAGCCCCATGTTGGGCACCATGATCTGACCTTGCTCTCATTTGGTATTTTTATATATCACTTAAAAAAATAAATAAAAAGTTACCTTCAGAAAGGATATAACATTTTACTCCTTTTGATATATTATATAAAATAATTCATGCAATATACAATTGTCTTATTACTATTTAAAAAATAAATCTTGGATAGGCTTATAAATAATAATGCATCTCCAATTTTTTCATTAGACTCCGTATGATATCTGAGCTGTGGTTTTTTATGTACCAAAACAGTTCTTCGGTGAAATATTAATAAAGCTGTATCAATAAATATTCCAAACATTTTTTCAGCATTACAACTTATATCCATTTTATTTCGTAGTATATCCATTTTTATTGTGAAGTTTAGGTTAAACTTTTAGATAAAATACGACTGATAAAGGAACTTTAAAAACTTTAACAAAGCATGTTAAACGAAATTATTAAAATATTTTTTTTAGTTTACACTCTCTTTTTTGCAAGTTACTTTTAAAATATTAATTATTTTTTGCAAATAAATTATGAGAGAGCGCTAAAATTGACTAAAATAATAATTTTAAATACTATCTCTTTGATAGCTATAATTTACCTTTCTCTTGTTTCAATACATTATTAATCTCCCCCTATACCCCCGTGCAATTCATATTTATAGTCTGTAAGAATACCTATTCCTATTGGTTAATTCTTACTTTAGCTTGAGAACAAATTTACATATTTTCAATTTATAGCAGAATTATATTTCAAAATCAGAAATTATGATGTAATGAACCCAAAATATTATCTAAAATATTACTTTTAAATAAATTATTATTTTATTAAAACTATTTAAACATTTAAAATAACTTTTAAAATAATTTTAATAACCTATTCCATTTTTTAATATTCAATTTATCTTGTTTTTATTTAAATAAAATATTTAATTTTTATTATAACTGTATTCGTCTTTATGATACTATTTAAAACATTACATCATATAAATATGCAATAACAACAGTTAACTTAATATTTATTATTATTTGATTTTATGATAGGCAATAATTCTATCCAATTCTATAATATAACTTTTAAAATATTTTAAACTTTGTTATTAATTCAAACACGCGTGTGTGTGAATATATGTAATATACAAGTCACATGATCAATAACTTTGACAGACAATTTTTAATCTATTTCTCTGCCTATATTTATAAAATTGATACACTTATTATATTATATAAAATAATTATAAAAAATTTGGAAGAACAATTTAGAAAATATAGAATTAAATATAATTCTCACCATCATAATGTTTATTTTAAAATGTACGATATTAATTTTTGTTTATTAAATATGACTATAAATTTAAACATAGCATTTATTAAATTATACATTTTAAACTATTAAATTAGAATTTTTAAATATACCTTTAATTATTTATAGCTGTGTTATTTAATATGGCCAGCTTTTACAATCATATGCAACAATATTTAAAGCTTTACATAACTATTTTTAAATAATTCGCTATAATTTTATATACTACGTATTTGCTTTATCCTCAAATTGTACTTTAAAAATATAATTGACTTAATACAATTACCATATTAAAAGAACATATTCTAAATTTAAAATTTTTTAGTAATTGACTGTTATGAACTATTACCGACCTATAGAAAAGGGCACTATATATATATATATATAAGATTAAGAACTGAACACTGGTTTAATGAGCATATCCAATACTCTCAATTCAAAATCACAAGTTAGAATGTTTGAAATGATATGAATAGACCATGTTATCCTTTTACCTATATTAACTTGTATAGGCCAATCTGAAGCATTTTGAAATGAAAAGCAGTAAATTGAAAAATTTCACAAATGTCAGTAGTTATAATATATATTTAAAAGAAGTAGTGTGATCAACTTATTATCTCTGTGATCTCATTACAAAGAGATTCAGATTGGTCTTTATAAGTGAATATAGGTAAAAGGATAAGGTGATTTATTTTTAACTTTTCAAAAACAATTTTTGTACTATGGATTGAGAGTATTTCTCAGTTTCTGTAAAACAATGTTGCATTGTTAATCTACTTATTAAATAATATTAACCACTAGGAAAAGTTTATGTATAGTAGCTATTTAACTATTATATGTTTATTACATAAAATCTTAATGTAAATAATACTATATATATATATAATAAATAAAATGTCTATTAATTAAAACAAAATTGTAATTATAATTGAAATAATAAATTTAATGGTTTACAAACTATTATACACAATACTTAAATCCGCAGAAGTACTTTCTGTTAATTTCTTAAACCTGCCTCAACTGGCAGTTGAAGAAATTAACCGAAAGTACTTCTGCAGATTTAAGGATTGTGTATAATAGTTTATAAACTGTTAAAATATATATATATATATATATATATATATATATATATATAATAGTTTATAAACTGTTAAAATATATATATATATATATAATGGTAACTAACTATTATATACAGGTTTTCAATCCACAGAAGTAATTTCAGTTAATACCTTAACCAACCTTGACTGCCGTTATATTTAAAAAAACAAAATGGAAGCAAACATCATTAACACAATTCCAATGAATCCTGAATTTTAATATTAGCAGCTTATGTATTAATTATATTCATTTTATTTATATTTATTAAAATTGCCTCTTTAATTTTTTTTATTAAGTTTTCTCTTTTCATGATGAATCTCAACTCTTTCAATGACAAACTTAAATTTATATTTACATGTCCTTTCATGGTCCAAGAATACTGAACAGTCATTAAATTATTATTATTTTTACTGTTCACATGCTTGTATAACACTTCATGCTCCTTTAGTAGATTTTTTTAATACTACATATCGATTCACCTATACATAGATCCTCAAAAAATCTGATACACAATGTTACTTTTGTGCCTGTAGAAATGACGTTTTTAGAATTATTCATTAATTTATTAACATTATTTGTAACACAAAATGAATCATTAAACACATTCTTATATATATCCTTAAAAAATTTTACTTAAGCATTTGAAATATATGGAATAGATTTCCATTTTTTACTATCAATCTTCAACTCCATTAAATCATTATAACTGTTTTTAAATTGATGCAAAGTATTGTTAAACAGTTCAACCTTATAAGCAATTTCAAACAATTCCTTGGAAAATGTGTCAATATTTTTTTTTAATTTATCACACTGATAATGACATAATTTATATAAGAACCAAAAAGTATCTAAAAGTTGCCACTTTATGCATAAATGGTACTTTTGATTTACAATTTATATATCCTCATTTTTGCAATAGTTTGATTATTAATTTACAACTTATATACTATTATCTCTTGTAATACTTAATACTTCTGTCCTGTTCTTTTCAATAGTTCATTTCAATCCATCCAAATGATTTAACTCCTTTATAAACAAATTTATAGTATTGGTATTTCTGCAAATAAAAACATAATCCACATACCTTTTGTAAATTTTAATCATTTTACAAGAACACATATTTAAAATACTACTCTAAAAGTAGACAAAACAAAATTACAAACTTATGCAACAACAAGTAGACACATAGGCCAACCTGTAGACATTTTATAATATCCACCTCAACAAAAACAACAGTTTTATTCTAAAACTTTTTAAAGAATCAATAATAAATTTATCACATATTTACAAACTCCTTTACTTTTTAATGCATGTTCAATTATTTTTAGGGAATCCAATCTATCAATAAAATCATACAGTTCTCACATCTAATAAAGCAATAGCATCATTCTCACTAATCACTATATTCTTAATTTTATCTACAAAGTCAAGAAATGAAGCAATAGTATTTTTCCAAAATCCTAAAAACTCTTGTAACAACTTACCAATATATTTAAAAGTCTGATATATAAATGAACCACCAAAATCAATCAAATTCACAAAGTATTACCTTCTTTATGTAACTTTATATTTGCAAAAATATGAGAAAATATAGCACAGAAAGTATATATCTTATAGTACCCATCATTACTTAAGGCTTTATTTTTAACTTTTTTAATAATACTGTCAATAAATTTTATTCTCTGACAATCTATATCATATTCTTCACTCAAAAAGAAAACAAGTTTATCCATTTGCACTTTAACTTTCTCCGTTACTGATATTGCATCATTTAACGCATCCTATTATCATACTTCAGCCTCTATTTTAATTGTGAAATGCTCAATTCTCATGATTTTTCATATGGAATCACATTAAATTTGTGACAGTTAATTTTCTTGATAATTTTGTCACCAATATGATTATCATCAGGAATCATTTCAAATGAATTTTGAACAGCTGCAATTCATTTCAAATTATAATCAACCCAAGATCACTGACATATTTAGCTCTATGACTTAAAAAAATTGGAATCAAATGTAAAAAGATACATTTGATTCAGAAATACATTTTAAATAATGGAGCAGTGAATAAAAATATTGTGAAAAGTACAAAGAAGAGTATTTAAAAAAAAAAAAATTCAGGTAGGCATTATGTTTTAAACTTGTTATAATTCTTAAAGTATATATATATATATATATACTTTAAGAATTATAACAAGTTGACTATATATATATATATATATATATATATATATATAGTCACCTTCTTATAAATATCTATATTTAAACTAAATATTAAGATTCTCATCTACATGCATATACAAAATAGATTTCCCATTCCTATGAGAAAAAGCATGTATTAATTGCAAGTTGCTTTTACTTTGGGGATCTGGTTTGAAGATATTTATGCATCTGAAAATTCATGCTTTCAAACTGATAAAAACGTGTTTCACAAATACTGATTGTAGAGTTAGTTTCTAGGTTCTAGCATTTCCTACCCTTTACTGAGATGAACCAACTAGATCAAAACCATGGTTTAAATGTTGGAGACAATGGAAGAGATATTGAATTCTATCCCTCTCAGCGTTTATGTAAACAAAAGCTTGTTAAGAGATTGGTAAAACTCCATCTAGTGTTCATATATATATATATATATATATATATATATATATATATATATATAAGCAGCACTTAACAATTATCATATTTTATTATTTTTAATAAATATTGTTTATATAACTGTATCAGTCTTATATCTACTTTTAAAACAATAGGTTTTTATTTTACATAGTATGCTATTTAAAACTTATTTTTATTTAAAGGCATTATTCAGACACATTTCTTTAACATTTATGTGTTTTTATAACACTTTAGTTAGAAGACCTCTGTTAATCACTTTTTAATTTGTTTTAAACACTTGAGTTTACTATCTAAACATTTCAAAGTTAATGATGTTATTCAGATTTATACTTACCTATATCTTATTAAATGAGAATACATTGTAATAAACATAATAGTAGCATTGTAACCAAGAGCAATTTTTTTCACCCAACTCTAGAGCTGTCAATTATAACCTTAAGTAAACATTGAACACTAGATGATTGTGCGATATATTAATATACACATTCTTAAATTAATTTTTGTATTTTACCTTTGTCAGTAGAGTGTTGCAGACTAAAATGATGGGAGCTATTTTTACAAGCATCTAAATAAATTGAAAAAATTATGTGAGCTAGTGTATATCAATGACTTATGTAAAAAGATTTGTCATATATATTTTTCCTGATCTATTCATGAAACATCTTATTTCAGCTATATTTTTAATGTGTAGTTTTTATTTCCTAAATCAAGTTGCATAGGATTAGTTTTACATTTGCCTTATTGCATTTTGATACTCAAAGTAATTAAATCAAATAAATATCAAAACTTTAACATTTTTATTCTGTAATCTTTTTGAGAGTACATATTAATCAACTAATTTTCTTTTATATTTAATATATTATTTGCAATGTTTCTCCCAATATTGTTTTATGTGTATTGGCAAAGTATCTTATCCTTAAGTACCCATTATTGAATACCCCAATGCAAAAAATTAGCAAAAATTTTTTATTATTAAATAAACATAAAAACAGAAAATAATTATTATATATTCAAAATATACATAAAAAAAATTACAAATTATAAAAATATTGATTGGTTGGTATTGAAGATAAAAAATATTACATATATAATGAATAAAATAATACTTTATATATATATATATATATATATATATATATATATAAAGTATTATTTATATATATATGATATATACAATATATATATATATATATATATATATATCATCAACCATTATCAATCCACTGCAGGATGAAGGTCTCTTCAAGTTCAATCCATCTTTTCCTATCTTTAGCTTCTCTTCTTCACATCACCCCTGTACACTTTCTTATTTCATCCATTCATCTCACATGTGGTCTCTTTCTGGGTCTTTTACAATCTCTTGGAATCCAGTTTAAAATCCAATTGTCTATCTATTATCATCTTTTCTAACAATATGTCCAGCCCAACTCCACTTCTGTCTTTTATTTTTTTCAATGAGGTCAGTAACATGTTTGTTCTCTTACCCATACTTTGTGTTTTCGATCTCTTCTTGTTACTCCCAACATGCATCTCTCCATACTTCTTTGAGTGGCCTGAAGTCTCTGTATTGCTCTTCTAGTAAGTGTCCAAGTCTCACTCCAAACAAGTTTAATTCTATGATTAATTTCATCCATTATGTTTCCATCTGTATTAATAATCTGACCAAGGTATTTGTAACTGTTAAATTCTTCTAACTCATCATAATCAATCTATATTTTCATATTTTGAAAAAAATCTATTAATCATTACTTTAGTCTTTTTAACATATATTTTTAGTCCTACTTTCCTACTTTCATCTGATAACTCCTGCAACTTTTCCTGTAACTCTAAAGCATTATTTGCAAAAACAACTACATCATATGAAAAATCTAAATGACTTAAATAATCTCCATTTACTTTCACACCCTTAGTTTCTCATTTTAATCCACAAAATACTTCTTGCAGCACTGCTGTAAAAAGTTTGGAGATATGGAGTCATCCTGTCTTACACCCTTAAATAGTAAACTACTTTCCTTGCTATTATAAATTATTTTCTATCCAATATCTGTTTACTTCTATATATATTTAAACTCTTCTTTACTCTCCATAATAGTTCAGCATCTCTCCAACTTCTTATTTTTTATTAATGCATCAATTCTTTTATCCCATTCCTTGCAACTATTACACTCAACATTTTTCCTAACATAATCATCCCATCTTTTGTATAAGATAATGTTTTATCCAAATCTTTTGCCTACCTTATCATCTTTCTTACCTATCATGTTGTCTGCCCTTTACTCGTAACCAAATTAAATACTATTTTGGATATTCTCTTATTATCAATAAACTGCAATCTACCAAACATTGTAATTTTGCTTTTTCCATCTCTCATATAAAAATATTACCATTCCATTTCTCTTTGAATTGCCTCATTTTCTATCCACACATCTGCAGTTATTATACTTTAATTAGTGTTATCACCTATTATAATCTTGAACAATTAGTCAATATATATTATCAATAGATAATTTCCAGTGCTATCCTATCAATTTTAGCAGATTAGTTTCTTACTTATGATTTTTGTGAGTATATTAATCTATAGAATGCATATGGATCTTTCTATGCTTGTTCTTTCACAGTGAAGAATATAAGCTGAAAACTAGTTTGTGAATAAGGATAATATAAACCTTGAATATAGCTTTTCTAATAAATGTCCATTACTAACTACAATAGATAGCATCACTTGATAGCATAAAAATAGTGTGCTCACAATTATGAAATAAATATTTAATTCAAATGTAACGAATGTCCAAAATATTTTTTTTTTTTTTTTTATAAAGCAAAAATAGTAGGAGGTCTAAAAGCTTGTAATTCAGACTAACACTAACAAGCCAAATTGTAGGAAAAAATAGTAGCATTGTTAATTATATTCATAGGTTTTAGTTTTTTTTATTTTATTGTCTTATTGATTACAACTTGTCTTTATTTAAAACAAAACTGTAAATTAAAATAAATCTTTAATAGCAGAGAAATCCTGTTGAGTTAGATATAGTATTTCAATAATTTATTTATTTATCATGTAAAATATTTTGTTTGTTTATATTTTATTAAAGAATTATTGAAATAATATAAATATAAAGTAATAGTTAGGTCTTAATGTCTTAGACATATTAACAATTACAAAAGCAACTCGGAAATATGTTTATTAATATATCATAGAATAGGAAAATATAAAACTATCTCAGATATTCTTGTACCAAAAAATATTTTTAAAGCTAGTCATGTACTTAGTAAGAAAAAGGGTTTACATTCTTTTATTATTAACAAACAGATAATAATAGCTATATATTAATTGTAATATATATATATATTGTAATTATAATTATTATTTCAATTATAATTACAATTTTGTTTTAATTAACGGACATTATATATATATAATAATAACTGGTCATGCGATTGTATAAAACAAACACTTTGAAACAGTTCCATTAAGGAATGACAGCCGGATTGGTATATTAAATATTTTTTTATTTATTTATAGTGAGTTGTCTATTTTAATTTTGTTTTAAATTAATTATTTTAAACTTCAATTTTGTTTTAAATTGACTATTTTTAATTATATATATATATATATAAGCACAGACTGTAATTTAAATGTAACTATCCACTTAAATATTATAGGTAGTTTTATATTAATAGGCTTAAACATGCACTTTGTGCTATATTGTACAGTGACTTAAAAGTTAGAGTTTTTACTTGCCATTAACAATAAATGAAAATTAATGGTAAACTTAATATTGACTAACATTAATTTAAAGAGACTGGAAAGTGATAAATTGTGAAAATGAGAGACAGAATGGTATGAAAATAAAATAAAATCTGTGACAAAGAATAAATAGTCAATTTCTAATTGTGTTTTATTTTTCACCTAAAATTTTAACCTTACACACAACCACTATGTTGGGACCAGAATCATTATTGTAAAGTTTACCGAAACCGCAAAATATTTTATATATTTAACCCGTGCAAATCTTCGTTTTAACATATATATATATATATATCAGATTTTCAGTGATATAGATGGTTGAAGAGTTGAAGAATGGAGAGGATTGAAGCCTATCCATTAAAGTTTGAAGATTTGCTATCTTAATATAAGCTGAGTACTAATTATGTCTGTGATGGGAGATGATGATCTGGACCAATTGATGAGTGCTGGTTTAGCATGAAATACATATACTGGATATCATTTAGCTTTTTGACATGTATGAGCTCATGTGTATTGGCAATATAAAATAAAAGGAATGATTAAAGGAAACGTGAATTCTGGATTTAAATTGCCTCTAATTATATGTAGTTTAAAATTATATATATATATATATATATATATATATATATATATATATTTATATATATATATTGTGTGTATGTTTTAACATAAAAACATATTAACTTCCTAACAGCATCCCATGATTAAAGATAAATTATTCACATTATCAATTGTAGTAAAAGTTTTTTTGCTTCATTAATATGCAATAAATAAATAAACATTAATTTCACTACCTTATTCCCCACTATAAATAATCTTGATTTTGTTTAACATTTTTTTCTATTGCAGCTAATCTTCTATTATTTAATATATATATATATATATATATATATATATATATATATATATATATATATATATATATATATATATATATATTTAGTAGCATGTTCATAATTTTTTAATTAATAAATTGATTGTGAAAAAATATAATCCAACCTTTTCCCCAGATCTGCCTCAGTAGAGATAGACCATTCTTTAGTTATCAATTATTATTGTTTTTTTTTTCTTTATGCACCCTTATAACTCAGAAAGAAATAATTTTATTTTAATGCAGTTTTTTTTACATATTGAATGATTTTTGAAGCTGATTTTAAGTTGTGCAACTTTATCAACTTTATAAGTGAAGAATAAAATGTTGCTAGAACTAAGTACCATGATATTTTTTGCACAAAATGGAAACTAACAAAAAGAAACATAACATAAATTTCACATGAATCATATTTGTAATAAATAGTCTATTATTTGTATAATGCAGACAGCATGTGTAATATTATATAGAAAAAACAAACTTCTACTTACAGGTTTGTACAATTCAATTAATAATTTATAACTCAGACACATAATAGATTGAAACCCTGATTTCAGAATTGAGAGCAAAGTTTGGCTTTTATATATATATATATATATATATATATATATATATATATATATATATATAGGCATATGCTGTTCGAACAAAGGTTCATGAGTGAGTGCATGTAAATTTTTAAAAGTGCATGACTGGAGGTTTGTTCCTTCTTTATAATATATAAATCACATTTATAATTATGCATGAGGGAGGTTATGTTTAATTTTTGAAAATAAAGAGGAAGATTCAAATTACAAATCAGCCATATTTATTACTAAAAAGTAAAGGGAGAACAAACAAACTCTGCAGAAGACAAAAATGTAAAAAGTGTTTAAAAATAAATGGGATTCATTGTTCATGTAGAAAATTACACCTACAATTATTCATTGAAGTGACAGTAGAAATAATAACTTGAGATTATAAGTGAATGTTCATTTTATTTATTTATTTATTTATTTGGAATAAGTACAATTATTTAATAGTTGATTTTTTTTTTAAATAAATATGTAAAGCTAATGAAAATTTTCAAAAAAAATGCGATTTATAAAAAAAGAAAAACTTTTTACAAATGATTTGGGTATAAATGAGTAAAAGAAAAAACCTAATTAACCATGTAAATGATCAATACTCATTATTTTTAAACTTTATTGATGCTGCCCATCTACTTCTAAGATAATTTGAGTTTATATTTGTTATTTTCATTTCACTTCTGGGTGTAAATTAATACAGCTTATTAATATTTTGAACACATAAACATGAAAATTATAATGTTTTTTTTTTTCTAAAGATTTATGATAATGACATCCAGTTGTAGACATATGTTGGACTATTTTTATCATCCAAATATATATATATATATATATATATATATATATATATATATATATATATATATATATATATATATATAAAACTACAACCATTAAATGTCTGTATATTTAAATTATATAATAATAATACTGTGTTAAATATATTTGTTTGAATTATTATATATATATATATATATATATATATATATATATATATAAACATTACAAGCATAAAGCTAAACTAGTCAATATAAAATCAAAACTACCCCAAATCTAAAATTAAACCAGACCAGAATAAAAACACAACCTAAGGTTTCACTGCTACAAGCAGACTTCTCAAGTCTGCTTGTAGCAGTGAAACCTTAGGTTGTGTTTTAATATTATTTTTATTCTGGTCTGGTTTAATTTTAGATTTGGGGTAGTTTTGATGATATATATATATATATATATATATATATATATATATATATATATATATATATATATATATATATATATATATATATATATATATATATGTCATTCCAAAACACAATATTTTCATCTTTTCAGTGATAATTGCTGATCTGGTTAATGACAGTTTAGAATATGAAAGTCAGTGTTCACATCTCTAAGATGATGGATTCAATTACTGGACTATACTGTCACTTAATAAGCCAAAACAGCTGAAGAAGAAAGAATAATACAAACCCTCAAAACTATGTGTTCTATTCTAATTGTGTGTTCTTGCTAACAGCTAAATACAATTTAAAATATATAAAATGTGGACTTTAAAAAAAAAAATTAACAATCTGAAGATATGATTGATCTGAGAGATACAAGTAAACTTTTTTCTTAAGTAGTGTCACATATATTGGATGCATACATTTAAGATCTTGACTATCTATATATTTATATGTGGTTTATATTAAACCATAATGGTTAAATCATCAATTTGCTTATAATATGTGCATCATAAGGATGTGTGTTATTTGATAGTCGTGCATATTTAAGAGAAATCGCAACCTCTCAAATTAGTATTGGTATAGTATGAATATATTTTTAAAATTATAAATCTTGAATTGTATAATATAAATTATATAAAGGCACATTTGTAGAGCTTTATTTTTTCCTTACATTTTAACAGATAATATAAATAAATGTTTCTCTCAGCAGTTTCATGGCAAATATTTTGAATCAAGACCTTTATATTTTTATATTTTTTTAATAATTACTAGAAACATCATTGGCAATAAATTAATTGTGTAAATTATTATACACATATAATCAATGCAAATTTGAAAAGTTTTAAATCTTTCAGTACATACTATACTTGAATATATGTTTCAGATACAATTGTCCTTCAGTGCAATTTTTTTGAATGCAATCTCTGCAGAGTTGATAATTCAACTAGATAGTGGAAATAATGAAATAGTAAGATTATAGTGAAATTTTATTGCAGATGTAGTTCTCCAGAAGTTTTTCTTATATTTAAAATCAAAAATTTTTCTTTAAAATTTGTCACCAAATTTTACTTCATGTAATACCTGAATCTGATCTTCACTAAATGTTGTTTTCATTCCTAATATAAAGCAATTCTTCATTTATTATATGCAATTTAAAATTGATTGATTCACTTATGCTCAATCATTTCTTTTTATTTTCTAATATTATTTACAGTATGAGAAGTTAAACTGCTGATATTTATAGAAAATCACTGCTTTATAAATATGATTTCCTGTTTTAACTGTTTTTTAAATATATAAACACAAATTGATTTATTCTTCCACATTATTTTTACATTGTATACCTCAATGCATGTTACATTTCCCAAAATAGTAATATGCTATTATTTACTTAGTAATTTTTTTTATCCTCATATAATGTTATAATATTTGAAAAAAGTTTTGATGTAATGGCTGATGCATATGTTTGTCACACATGTAAACTAGGTTTTAAACTTGATGATTTAAAAAAAAAAATTCAAGTACCTGAGAATTTCTATAGAAGTTTAGGATATTTAGAAAATAAGCAATCAATAATAAAGTTAGCAAATCATGCAATTATTGATTATTGAGTGGGTAAAAATTCTTTCTAACATCACTCAGATGAGATTTTTTTTTCTACTGTTCCTTTTAGAAAGCATGTTGGAAAATATAGTTTTGGAGTGAAATATGATAGACCATATTTTGATATAACTTGAAAAACAATATTAATATCTTTTTTATTCTATGTAAATTGCCTTTTTTAAAAGTCAATTGGTACTTTTTGAAAATGTTTTTATCCTCAATAAAAATATTTTTTTTTAAAAAATAATTACTGAAATTATATTTCTTAATTTAATTCTAATGTGTTTTTCATTCTGAATTTATTTATATATATATAAAATACATATTTTGCGGGTTCATCCGTGTTAAAAACTTTTAATATCAATATACTGACGTTTCGACTTGGTCACACAAGCCATCCACAGAGTTATAACCTTTTTATAACTCTGTGGATGGCATGTGCGACCAAGACGAAACGTCAGTATATTGATATTAAAAGTTTTTAACACGGATGAACCCGCAAAATATGTATTTTATATATTTAACCCGTGCAAATCTTCGTTTTAACATATATATATGAAAAAACAAATACAAGTTAATCACGTAACCTGCTATCACTTGTTATTTATGTCCAAAAGATGGCGCTATACCAAAACCGCCGAACAAGTGTAAGATTTGTTTTACATAAGTGAAAAAAGAGTCAGAAATTAACTACCTCTTTCATTTGCTCACTCCCAGATCAGCTGATTTCAAGCTGGTTTGCTATCCTCAGTGGGAGATAGAGTATAGAAACTAGATCTAAAACACTGACTCTCAAGTGTTTATGCAAAACGTTTCTATCAGATTGCAAGCGTGAATTTTTCAGACCGGAAAAGTCTTCAAACCCAGCCTAGCAAGCTAGATATTTATATGGGTCTGATCTCAGTTCAGAATCACCATATAATCAAAGTCTCTGCAATATATATCATTGCAAGAAAACTCTAAAGGTACATTTATGAAAAAACAAATACAAGTTAATCACGTAACCTGCTATCACTTGTTATTTATGTCCAAAAGATGGCGCTATACCAAAACCGCCGAACAAGTGTAAGATTTGTTTTACATAAACGAAAAAGAGTCAGAAATTAACTACCTCTTTCATTTGCTCACTCCCAGATCAGCTGATTTCAAGCTGGTTTGCTATCCTCAGTGGGAGATAGAGTATAGAAACTAGATCTAAAACACTGACTCTCAAGTGTTTATGCAAAACGTTTCTATCAGATTGCAAGCGTGAATTTTTCAGACCGGAAAAGTCTTCAAACCCAGCCTAGCAAGCTAGATATTTATATGGGTCTGATCTCAGTTCAGAATCACCATATAATCGAAGTCTCTGCAATATATATCATTGCAAGAAAACTCTAAAGGTACATTTATGAAAAAACAAATACAAGTTAATCACGTAACCTGCTATCACTTGTTATTTATGTCCAAAAGATGGCGCTATACCAAAACCGCCGAACAAGTGTAAGATTTGTTTTACATAAACGAAAAAAGAGTCAGAAATTAACTACCTCTTTCATTTGCTCACTCCCAGATCAGCTGATTTCAAGCTGGTTTGCTATCCTCAGTGGGAGATAGAGTATAGAAACTAGATCTAAAACACTGACTCTCAAGTGTTTATGCAAAACGTTTCTATCAGATTGCAAGCATGAATTTTTCAGACCGGAAAAGTCTTCAAACCCAGCCTAGCAAGCTAGATATTTATATGGGTCTGATCTCAGTTCAGAATCACCATATAATCAAAGTCTCTGCAATATATATCATTGCAAGAAAACTCTAAAGGTACATTTATGAAAAAACAAATACAAGTTAATCACGTAACCTGCTATCACTTGTTATTTATGTCCAAAAATAACAAGTGATAGCAGGTTACGTGATTAACTTGTATTTGTTTTTTCATAAATGTACCTTTAGAGTTTTCTTGCAATGATATATATTGCAGAGACTTTGATTATATGGTGATTCTGAACTGAGATTCCATATAAATATCTAGCTTGCTAGGCTGGGTTTGAAGACTTTTCCGGTCTGAAAAATTCACGCTTGCAATCTGATAGAAACGTTTTGCATAAACACTTGAGAGTCAGTGTTTTAGATCTAGTTTCTATATTCTATCTCCCACTGAGGATAGCAAACCAGCTTGAAATCAGCTGATCTGGGAGTGAGCAAATGAAAGAGGTAGTTAATTTCTGACTCTTTTTTCGTTTATGTAAAACAAATCTTACACTTGTTCGGCGGTTTTGGTATAGCGCCATCTTTTGGACATAAATAACAAGTGATAGCAGGTTACGTGATTAACTTGTATTTGTTTTTTCATAAATGTACCTTTAGAGTTTTCTTGCAATGATATATATTGCAGAGACTTTGATTATATGGTGATTCTGAACTGAGATCAGACCCATATAAATATCTAGCTTGCTAGGCTGGGTTTGAAGACTTTTCCGGTCTGAAAAATTCACGCTTGCAATCTGATAGAAACGTTTTGCATAAACACTTGAGAGTCAGTGTTTTAGATCTAGTTTCTATACTCTATTTCCCACTGAGGATAGCAAACCAGCTTGAAATTAGCTGATCTGGGAGTGAGCAAATGAAAGAGGTAGTTAATTTCTGACTCTTTTTTCGTTTATGTAAAACAAATCTTACACTTGTTCGGCGGTTTTGGTATAGCGCCATCTTTTGGACATAAATAACAAGTGATAGCAGGTTACGTGATTAACTTGTATTTGTTTTTTCATAAATGTACCTTTAGAGTTTTCTTGCAATGATATATATTGCAGAGACTTTGATTATATGGTGATTCTGAACTGAGATCAGACCCATATAAATATCTAGCTTGCTAGGCTGGGTTTGAAGATTTTTCCGGTCTGAAAAATTCACGCTTGCAATCTGATAGAAACGTTTTGCATAAACACTTGAGAGTCAGTGTTTTAGATCTAGTTTCTATACTCTATCTCCCACTGAGGATAGCAAACCAGCTTGAAATCAGCTGATCTGGGAGTTTGCAAATGAAAGAGGTAGTTAATTTCTGACTCTTTTTTCGTTTATGTAAAACAAATCTTACACTTGTTCGGCGGTTTTGGTATAGCGCCATCTTTTGGACATAAATAACAAGTGATGGCAGGTTACGTGATTAACTTGTATTTGTTTTTTCATAAATGTACCTTTAGAGTTTTCTTGCAATGATATATATTGCAGAGACTTTGATTATATGGTGATTCTGAACTGAGATCAGACCCATATAAATATCTAGCTTGCTAGGCTGGGTTTGAAGACTTTTCCAGTCTGAAAAATTCACGCTTGCAATCTGATAGAAACGTTTTGCATAAACACTTGAGAGTCAGTGTTTTAGATCTAGTTTCTATACTCTATCTCCCACTGAGGATAGCAAACCAGCTTGAAATCAGCTGATCTGGGAGTGAGCAAATGAAAGAGGTAGTTAATTTCTGACTCTTTTTTCATTTATGTAAAACAAATCTTACACTTGTTCGGCGGTTTGGTATAGCGCCATCTTTTGGACATAAATAACAAGTGATAGCAGGTTACGTGATTAACTTGTATTTGTTTTTTCATAAATGTACCTTTAGAGTTTTCTTGCAATGATATATATTGCAGAGACTTTGATTATATGGTGATTCTGAACTGAGATCAGACCCATATAAATATCTAGCTTGCTAGGCTGGGTTTGAAGACTTTTCCGGTCTGAAAAATTCACGCTTGCAATCTGATAGAAACGTTTTGCATAAACACTTGAGAGTCAGTGTTTTAGATCTAGTTTCTATACTCTATCTCCCACTGAGGATAGCAAACCAGCTTGAAATCAGCTGATCTGGGAGTGAGCAAATGAAAGAGGTAGTTAATTTCTGACTCTTTTTTCGTTTATGTAAAACAAATCTTACACTTGTTCGGCGGTTTTGGTATAGCGCCATTTTTTGGACATATATATATATATATATATATATATATATATATTACTTCAAAAAGAAAAACACTACATTAAAACTTTTACTATTCATTACTTTAAAACTTAGTAGAGTAAGTATATTTCTTGGTAAGCATTGAAAAATTAAAAATTATTATTATTATTATTATTATTATTATTATTAGTAGTAGTAGTAGTAGTAGTAGTAGTAGTAGTAGTAGTAGTAGTAGTAGTAGTAGTAGTAGTAGTAGTAGTAGTAGTAGTAGTAGTAGTAGTAGTAGTAGTAGTAGTAGTAGATTTCAACAATATACTTTATTGCACAACAAGTAGATTACATATGGTATCACCAGAAGAAGTACACTGATAAAATGCATTTACAGATTGTCCATTAGTTGATTTGCATATTTACAATCAAATGAATAGTCATTGTTTTTAATGTTTTGCAATCTGAAGCTTTCTTATAGTCTTGATCTTTGCTTGATAATGAACCTAGTGGTTGCATATATGTCTGGGAGTGTGATCAATTTGTCCCTATTTTGCATCTGCATTAGATTATTTTAAAATGTTGAAGGGTGTCATCTAGTGTTTTTCCCAATTAGAAATTTGCACCTGGTACACCACAGGGTATACAGTAGAAATGTTGCTGTACTGATGGTGGGTATTGATTTGCCCTTATAAGCATCCAATAACTGTTCTATCCTGGTCTTGTTTTTCCTGTATATATTATATATTATGTCTCTTATTTGATTTAGTTCTCTACAGTGATCTATTATGTACTTCCATGTCTTTTCTGTTTTGTTACATAATCCACAGAAAGATCAATAGATATGTACATCCTTCTGTGAAAAAGAAAATTGGTAGTTGGTAGTGTATCCATATTCATTTTCAGGACAAAATCAACAAATTTTGGTTTCAATTTTTATTTTTTATATTCTTTTATCATTTTTATTGGTTATTTGTATTGTGCTATTCTCTTCATTGTTGTTTGTGTGTATGAAATTGTATACTTCCCAGTATTTGTATTTATGTATTATTAATCCAAGATTTTATCTTCTATTTTACATTGGTATATCTTAGTTCAATATATGAACCCTTGTGTGGTGGTCTGCCTGTGGGGGTTATTTGTAATAGAAGTTTCATTTTGGGAAATTGATTGATTGTTGTGGTTATTACATTTCTAAGTTTTTGCATGTGAATGATGATGATATTGTGTAGGTCCAGTCCACCTATATCTGTTGGTTTTCTAAGTTTTTTTATGGAAATGGCCACTGTTTTTCTGGATCAAATATGTTGATTGCACATTGAGTTTATCTTTGATTTGAATGCCTTGGAAAAAGAAATTATTGGTATATAATATGATTTCTTAGTTGTGATTAATCCATTAATCAATTGTATTTTTGAATGTATTGACAGGTATGCCTTGGCTAGGGATTTTGTAATTTTTTAAGTTTCTTCTTTCAGTTTGTTCTGTATGTAGCATCTCATTCCATTGGCTCCCATATAAAATGGAAACCCCAGGTATGGGCTTGGTTTTCCTTTGTATATGTATTCACACTGCCTTTCTGTGTAGATGGACCATGTTGATGTTTTTATTTTATTAATTTTAAGCCCATATTCTATTGAATAATTATCAATTATCTTTTTTAGCTGAGGTATCTGCTTTTGGTAACCAGAAATACCATGATATCATCTATGTAAGCTAGGGATGTCACTTGTTGTGTTGTTCCAGGTATGTTTATCCCCTCAAATGTCTGATTGATTGTCTCAATGAGAGGGTCAATGTAGAAGGAAAACAACAATGCACTAAGGGAAGACCCTTGGGATAGCGATTGAGTGAGGACAAAAGATGGTGAGTTTTCAGGTGCATAATCCAGTGCCCATTTGATATATTTCCATGTCCAAATGTGTTGTTGTGTGATACAGATCTTACTTTTCTTGACTTTTAAATAATCTTTGAGGACATTACAAACCTTATCATAAGCATATTTTAATTTATATATGTATATACTGTTATGTATTTTGTGTTGGCATGATTGCAGTTAGACTTCTGTAGAGTTGTTCAGTGTATTCAAATATTTTTGTTGGTGGTGGCTGGTTTTTAACCAGGTGATTGATGTTAAATGATAGTATGTTTAGGAAAGATTGATAATGTTATATAGGATCTAGATTCATTGCTTGAATTTTGTTTAGCATTATATAGGATTCCGAAAACAGAAATCAGTTATTATTACTATTATTATTATTATTTATGTTATTATTATTATTATTATTATTATTATTATTATTATTATTATTATTATTATTATTATTATTATTATTATTATTATTATTATTATTATTATTATTATTATTATTATTATTATTATTATTATTATTATTATTATTATTATTATTATTATTATTATTATTATTATTATTATTATTATTATTATTATTATTATTATTATTATTATTATTATTATTATTATTATTATTATTATTATTATTCATTGGCATATAATATTACAATAACTTTCAACATTTTCTGTTAAAATTTAAATGAGCATTTTGATTAATTTTAGGAACAATTAATATAAGTTTAAATACTGTATAATTTTTGAGATGTAAAGAGTAAAATTATTAGTTCATTTCATAAAGTATATAAAAAACCATCAATGAATAGGAGATCATTTGTTAATAATGACTATAAAACTTATAAAATATTATGTAAGTTTCAATTTAAATAAATTACATTCCTGACCCAGAATTATTTTTTTGTACACTTTAGTTTTATTAGAGGTCACGCAATTCAATGAAAAATAAAAAATAGAAACAAAAAACGAATGACAATTCTAATCAGTGTGCAAATCTAGATGGATTTGATTTTTTTTTTTCTATAATGAACAACAGGAAGTGTAAAACAAACTGAAAATATTTAAAAAGATTTTTGATTTGTTAAAAAATTTAAATTATTATAATCTATGCCATAATTTAGTAGATAATGAAGAATAAATAATTTTAAATTAGGCAATGAATAAAAAGAAAACAGTACATAAAATATAATAAAAAATGAATGAGACTATTTAAACAAAATTTTGACTCGAATTTTGATGTTAAAGATGCTATAAATTAATTAAAATTACAGCTTATTTTGTTTTTTTTGTTTTAAATGAAAACATAATTTATAACATACATAGATAGATCATATTTTATAGAAATAATTAAAATATATTTTATTTTAATTTTTTTTTTATCACAAAAAATCTCATTTTTATTTTAAATATTAATATAAGTTTTTTTTCTTAACTTGATATTTTATTGTTTACAAAATATCTATTGAATAGTACTAAATCAATATTTTTTTTTATTTATTCATCACAAACAAACAAACCAAAAAATGTTAATATGAATAAATTAATATTTTACATTTTTACAAAATGTGTATTTAAAATCTAAATATTTTTTATTGCATCTTTAAACTGGTTTACTCATAATGAAATCTGCATTTATTTTTGTATTGAGTTTATTGTAATGTTTAAATAATAATAATAATAATAATTCAACTTATTCTGCTTTCAATGTTTTGAAACTAAAATATACCAGAATGCATTGCGTGTTTTATTTAGTTTTTTAGTATATATAAATTCATTACATCTGATATATGAATAACAACTTGTTTATATCTTAAAAACTTCAAATAAACTATATATATATGATTTTATTTTCAGAATCATATCAATATGGAAACTTAAATAAAGAAATATTCAAATAATAATTTCAGAAATTATATTAAATTGATTAAAATAACAGAATACATATTTTTTAATAAACAAAACAAATTCTTACTAATAAACTAATTTTAAAATTTCAAAAAATTCACTTTCTCACATACTGTCTTCATATTATTTTTAATAAATGAAGATATCATGAATTATTATGTTTCTTTAATTTCTATAAACTCAAATACATTTTATTTTGAATTAAACAATTTTAATTTAAAATAAATATTATTTGTATTTGATATATACAACTTACAAAAATTGAAAATATTTATTATATTTTTTTTAAAAATCATTAATACAAATCATTAAAAATATTATATGACATTATATATAAAAAAACAAATTCAAAAATATATAGATAGATGGATGGATGGCTGGATGGATAAATAGATAGATAAGTGATATTGAAAGTTAAATAAACTGATATATAGATTGATACATAAACAGATGTAGTTACATGCAACATTTCTATCATCTATCTTAAATAAATCTTTTGTTAAAGATTTTCAGAGGTCCCACTGTGGTTTTTTCAGGTGCATAGTCTTAAAGTTATAGTCTTATTATATATTACTAAATGTTTTTTTTTAATTCAAACTTTATTTATACTTTTCTAAATACATTTAAGGCACACAGGTTACTATAGAACACAGTATTTTGAGTGGTATTATTTTTCTTCTTTTCCAGACATTACTAGTCTGACTAGTGAGAACTAGATTGGGAATTAAATTAATGAAATTTATCTTATTTTAGCATAGACAATTTTATACATTTATAAGTGTGGTGTAAATAATCCAAAATGCATGTAAAATTACATCATCACAAACTTCCAGGTAAAATATATAGATAATTGTCTTTATTGTCAACAAAAAAATTGCTTTAGATATAGCAAATGTTGTAGTTCAGCATTTTTTGATTTTTAACAGAACATTATTTTTTTATTTTCTACAATAGTCGTTAATATATTGACTTCTCACACCTCATGGTTCAAATTGTTTATAGTAACTGATAATTTTCAAACAAGATTAATATTTTTATGACTTTCCCAATCAAGATAATTAGCTATTCAACTATTAGTTACTAAAAAAGTATCAATATTTTTTTAGTTGGAAAGCAAAAAGAAATAAAAAATTTAAATAGTTTCACCAAGAGTTTGGATGAATATATAATTTGCCATTTTTTTATATTAAAGTTTTAACAATGTTTGTTAATTATATAGTAAAATTTGTGAATTCATTTTTTTTTCAAAGTGATTCAAGAATAATATATAAAATTATATAACATTTTTTTCTTATAAAAACTTGCTTTTATTTTATAAAATTATGTTACTTATATATTAATAAATATTTAGTGCTGCATAACCCTTGATAATATACATATGAGATAATCAAATATAAAATAATATCATCGTAAACTGAAAACATGTGAAACGTGTAAAAAACAAATTATTGTAAATATATATTAAAAATTAACACACGAAATTTGTTTAACTTCTTGTGTTTTATGATAAATATTTTGAAAATTGCAAACTTTAAATATTAAATAATAGCTTAACTTACAAATTATTTTAATGTCTGATTTTGAAATTCATTTTAAACATTTAGGCAATCAATCTATTGAACGTGTATTATATTTTTATTATTAAAAGTTCCCATTATTTGCATAAATAGAGGGTTTTTAACTTTGATTTTTTTACTCTATCTTCATCACCCACTCCATCTCAAACAACTGATACACAAGTCCACATACATATGAAAAAAATAACTGATTCTCAATATATATATATATATATATATATATATATATATATATATATATATATATATATATATATATATATATATATATATATATATATATATTGTGCAGAATCAGCACTCATCAGTTGGGCCAGATGATAATTGCTCTCACATATATACAATCAGTGCACAGTTTTATTAAAATAGCAATTCCTCAAACTATAATAGAAGGACTTCAATCTTCTGACTCTTCCAGAAATTTAACCATTCATTCCATTTATCTTTTTTACATGTGTATGGTTATGTCTATATGTTGTTTGGGATGGACATGAGGATGAATATAGACTAAAAATCCCAAGTTCAAATATTTCTATTTACTATAGTAAACATTTGGTATACTGAATAAATAGATTAATAACTCATATTGCCTTGGAACTAGGTTACATCATAATATAAATTCAGCCCATCCCTAGCCTATTAATATAAATGGATAGATAATGGTCTAATAATATAAGGGGTTATATTGATGTAATGTCTACATATGTATGGCTATAATAATATATCCACCAAGGATTTTGAACATTTCATTGCTGTTTTTTTAATAAATGGATGGTTAAATTATTGAAAGGGTGAGAAGATTGAAAACAGTCATTAAAGTTTAAGAAATTGTTATCCTAATATAAGTTTAATATTGATTGTATATATGTGTAGGAGATTATGGTTCTGCATGATATATATATATATATATATATATATATATATATATATATATATATATATATATATATATATAATTATTTATCTTTTACACATATCTATTGATTATTTGAGATGGAAAAGGATAAATAAAAACTGAAAATCCTAAATTCAAATCCCTCTATTTATGATAATAAATATTATCTATAGTGAATAAATAGGTAAATTACATTATACATTTATCAAAGAGTGAAATCAAATAAATAGAAATTCATTATGAATTTCAGTATATAGTAAAGCTGTAAACTATATTCAATCAATATACATGACTTCAATTATGAACTATGCAAAATATTGTAAACAACCAAAAATATAAATAACAAACAAAAAATCTTTAAACTTTGTAAATTTAATACAACAAGTAGGCAACCATTATTCCATCTATAAGTGTAATATGTGAATATGTGTTGTTGTTTTTTTTAATTACAGTTTGCCAATTAATTTTATAATATGACAGCAGCCATTATTCCATCTTGGAAAACAGTACATGATCATGCTTATTAATATATTTTTTTGAGTTTATGTTAAAAGAATATATATATTATTTTTTCTTTAATATCCTTTATACATTTGGTGTATAATATTTCACATAATAAAATGTTTATAAACATAATAATAAAAAAGACTATTATTTTATTTCTGTAAGAGAATATATATATACAGAGAGAAAGGGAGAGAGAGAGAAAATAAACAATGCATATCACTAGCAAAAATGTATATAAAATATTTAAACTTCACCAAAGCTATATTATTTCAGCAACGCTCCCCTTTTAAATAAAGAAAACTTGAGTTTTAGTTCTACCCTGAAGCAGTGTAGTCTTAAAATTTGAGCTTTCATTATTTATGTGGCTGGAATAACATAGCTACTAAACATTAGGTATTTTATTTTGGACTCGTGGTTTTATAATTAACTAAAAAGTAAAAGGTGGTTGCTAGAAGGTTGCATTAGATCCTAAAGTGTAGGTGCAGTGCTTTCAGATCCAAAACTTCTCACTGATGAAAGTGACAAGCTAGAAATTAGTCTGGAGATATTGAATAAAAAACCCTAAATAGGAATTCTATATATAAATCATCTTGCATTCATTGATTACTCTGGATTGCACTGGGTGGCACTGCATATGGAGTTTAGCCTATGTTAATAATATAGGTATGGAGCATTTCATATATATATATATATATATATATATATATATATATATATATATATATATATATATAAAAGAATTATTCAAAACAATACAATAATTAATACAGTAAAAATATTTTAAAAACAAATATATACCACAATTTAATATATATATATATATATATATATATATATATATATATATATATATATATATATATATATATATATATATATATAGCGTGTGTATGTTGAAAATACTGTATACTTGTAGTTCAATAAATAATATGTATTTTATTTTACTCAAAATGTATCAACAAAATGTTAAGTATGATATATATATATTAGAATGACTTGGAAATAAAATGTGGTAGATCTTGTGCCTTCTCTGTATATTTAATAAATTAAAAATAACTAATGTGTTAAAAACAAGAACATTTACATTACTAAATGCAAATATGTTTTATTTGTTTTTAAAAAAATATCAGTTATTATTCTAATTATCATCTTTTGCTAGATAATTAATTTTAATGATATTATCATTACAATATTTTCAAAAATTTAACCTAAGGTTTATATTATCAAGATATGAAAACTAGAATGATTATTTTCTCATATTATTCAAATATTGTATGAATTAAAATAATTATTTAAAGTGTATTATCATACTATTTATGAAATTAACAATAACAAAATGTTAACATTATTGATAATGTAACTGATTGCTATGATGATCCACAATTTAAAAAAAAAAAACTAAATTCTTAATGAAGCTCCTACGTGTCAAGTTTAATTTTTATTTAATGCTAAGAAAATCTTCCAATTTATAATTTTAAAGTAATTATATAGTGCAATTTTTAAAGCAGCTTTGTCTCAGTAATGATTAAAATAATTTTACTGATAGAACAATTATTTCCTCTTTTTTGTTACTAATTTAAATAACACTCACACACTTAAAAACCCCATTTTTTTTTGTTTTTTATAAATATTTTGCATTAAACAATTTTTTATGCCAAACTCATTTTTTATGTAAAAGTAAAATTTATTACCTATAAATAATAGTATTTTTAAATAGAGGGATTTAAACCTAGGATTTTCAGTTTATATTCATCATCCACTTCATTTCAAACAACCAATACATATACATGTGAAGAAAATAAATAATCCCCAATATATGTATTTCATGCAGAATCAGCACTCATCACTTAGGCAGATCATAATCTCCCACACATATCTACAATTCCATAATTGGTTTTTTTAATAGAATGAATAGTCGAATTGTTGGAAGTGAGAAGATTGAATTATTTCCATTAAAGTTTAAAGAATTGCTATCTTAATATAAGCTCAGCACTGATTACATATATGTTTGAGAGATTATGATATGGCCCAACTAATAAGTACTGGTTCTGCACAAAATACTTGTACAAATGGGAATCATATATCTTTTCAAATATATGTGGTCATGTGCATTGGTTATTTGAAGTGAAGTGAAGAATGAATATAGACTAAAAATCCTAAGTTCAATTTCCTCTATTTACTACAATAAACATTCAGTATAATGAATGAATAGGTTAATTAAAAGTACTTTTCAAATATTAAAAATACCTTTTGTCACATAGACAACGCCATAGATCTTTTCATTTCATTATTCATATGCTTCTAACAAAAGTTATCTTCACCTTACTCTACCATAATATCACTGCTACACTTGCAATAAATGACTCTAGAAGCAATTAAACATTTTCCCCTTAAAGTAACACTCCACTATAAACAGATTATGGAAGTTGGTATATAGTTATTAAATAAAATTATTGAGACTATTTTTAATAACAGATATAGATAACAAGTAAAACTGTTTTTATAAATATAATAAGTATAAAAATTTCAAAATATTTTCTGTATATCAATATATTAATTTATTTTTGGACTTATTAAATATTACATTTACTTTTATACAAAAAAATTTTCCATCACTTATCAGTCATTATTTTGAACCCTAAAACATGTATTCCATTTTTTTTTCTAGTGAAAACAAATAAGTAATTAGACATTTATTTCTACTAAAATAAAATACATATTATTTTACCAATTAATTATGAATTTTAAACAAATTTTAAATATATTATCAAGCAAAACTATGTTATACCAAATCACAAGTGAATACTTAAATATCTTTTATATAAAGATTGTTAATAACATAAAAAGCTAAACCCTTTGAACATTGCACCTTAAAAATGCTTATGTGACTGCCAATCAGATATAAAAATGACTGCATGTGGAACTCTCAATTCAAAAACACAAGCCAGAAATATGAGAAAAAGATGGAACCACCTTGTTTTCTACTTAAATTTATATATAAATAAGCCAGACTCAATCATTCTGAACTAAGAGCATGAAGCTTAAAACACCTTCACTTTTAATTCACTAAATATTATAAATATAAATAAACAATGTAAAATATTTTGATTTACTATGAATCAATTTTCAAATCTAACGAAATGATAGTAACAAATTAAATATATTAAATTTATTAAGTGCAAGCAGATGATATAATAATAATATGAAATATTAAAACCTTTGACAGATGCACCTTAAAAATGCTTATGTGACAGCCAATCAGATGTAATAATGGCTGCACGTGGAACTCTCAATTCAAAATCATAAGCCAGAAATATGAGAAAAAGGTGGAAAACCTTCTTCTTTACCTAAATTTATATATAAATAAACCAGACTGAAGCATACCAAACTAAGAGTGTGAAACTTAAAACAACTTCACATTTACTTCACTAAATTATATATATATAAACAATTTAAAATCTTTCAATTTACTACAAACCAATTTTACTCTTAGTTCAGAATGCTTGAGTCTGATTTATTTATATAAACATTTAAGTAAAGAAGAAGGTGGTTTCATCTCTTTTTCGCATTTCTGGTTTGTGTATTTGAATTGAGAATACCACATGCAGTCATTATTACATCTGTTTGGCTGTCACATAAGCATATTTCAGGTGCATCTGTTAAATGTTTTAACCTTTCACATTATTATTATATCATCTGCTTATGCTTAATAAATTTAATATATTTACATTTGTTACTGTCATTTCATTAGATTTGAAAATTGCTTCACAGTAAATCAAAAAATTTCACATTATTTATTTATATATAATATTTAGTAAATTAAATGTGAAGGTGTTTAAGTAGAGAAAAAGGTATTTCCATCTGTTTCTCATATGTCTGGCTTATGTTTTTGAATTGAGAGTTCCATATGCAGTCATTATTGCATCTGATTGGCTGTCACAAAACCATTTTTAAGTCGCATCTGTCAAAGGTTTTAGCCTTTCATGTTATTATTATATCATCTGCATGCACTTAATAAATTTAATATATTTACATTTGTTACTATCATTTCATTAGAATTGAAAATTGATTCATAGTAAATTGAAAGATTTCACATTGTTTATTTATATATAATATTTAGTGATTTAAATGTGAAGATGTTTTAAGCTTCACACTCTTAGTTCAGAATACTTGTCTCTGGCATATTTATATATAAATTTAAGTAGAGAAAAAGATGTTTTCATCATTTTCTCATATTTTTGGCTTGTGTTTTTGAATTGAGAGTTCCACATGCAGTCATTATTACATCTGATTGGCTTTCACATAAGCATTTTTAAGGTACATCTGTCGAATGTTTTAGCCTTTCACATTATTATATTATCTGCTTGCACTAATAAATTTAATATATTTATAAAGATTGTTAAGAAAATGCCTTGTCCATTTTTAAATAATAGAGACACAGCTAAAGTTAATTTAAAATAAACTCAGAACTAAAGTTTTAAAGTAAACTCAGAGCTAAAGTCAGTTCAATGACATGAAAAAATCACTTATAACATGTGGATGAAATTATTGTGTGAAATATATTTCTAGAGTACTTAAAAATTTTATGACCTCATAAGACTAATTATATGATTATTATTTAATTTTATGCAGACACATGAATTTAAAATTTATCAAAAGAGCATCAATTGTCACACTACAAACAAAAATTTTATTTAGAATGGATAATTACATTTTATATAAAATGTAATTAAATTAATGTCAATAAGCTTACTTTTTAAGGCAGTAAAAATAATATAAAATCAACTTGACTATAAAAAATAAATAAAATTAAATTGTTTTTTGTTATTTAATTGCCTTTTTTATATAATAAAAATGGTATTCTGTTTTTAGACAATACCATCCACTTGATGGAGCTTTTTATGTGCAAAAACAGATAAAAATGCCATTTATGCAACCAAACTTATGACCCATAGATCAGTTCTGTTGATATTGGAGGTGTGGATGTCATTGCACACTAATATTACAGTCTGCTGAGGTGCTTCACAAAACTAGGCAAATATGCAGACTTTACCATATTATGTGAGGGTGTATAGAAATCAACTTGCCATAACTGTTGAAATATAGATATCAAATAATGATCTTACATCCTATCTGACATAGTATTACATAGCAATAATTTTAAGCACATTGCCTTACTTTCATACACAACTTGCAAGCTTTTTAACATTTGTAAAAGGGTAGCAACAAGCACCATTGCACAGAACACATGCAAAAACTCATGTTTGCATGAGAACACATACGAGACAAATAAAATAGTTGAGGTGGCAGCTCATTTTGGAACTGGTATGGTATGTTTGCTTAGACTATTGCATCTTTTGGATGATCCTTCAGATCATCAAAACCATTAAGTCCACCCTATGCACATTCCAGAGCTACATACTGTCATATCCCCCCTCACTGACCCTTCAATATTTCACAAGTTGTTGTTTCAAGTCAATGTATTTAGTACGATCAGCTAAAATCGTGATTCCCCCTCACACGTACTTTGATGCCCTTGCCAATGCCATCTTTCATAAGTTGTTGTTCAAAAAAACGTGTTTGTTTTCAATCAAAAATAAGTCCAGCAATTAATTGATACATGTATTTTTTGTGTGTTGTAATCTCAAAATAATATCTGAAAGTAGACAATAAGGACAAAAAATACTGGCACAGTAAGGTTATTAAAATAAAAGTGTTTTAGAAGCAAAAAACAAAAGCAACTTGTGCATTTCCAATAAAAATAAATAGTTAAATTAATTTATACTTTGTTTTCAATTCAAAAGAAGTACAGCAATTAATTTATACATGTATTTTTTTTTAAATTAATCTAAAATAATCCCTGAAATTGGACAACAACAAAAAAAAAGTCCCTGGTAACGTTATTAAAACATAAGCATGTTTTTAAAAGCAAAAAAAAAACAACTTGTTTGTTTCCAATAAAAATTAAGTAGATAAATTAATTTAGACTCCTTTTTTGATATAAATATAATATCAGAAATCAGACAATAAATAAAGGCCTGCCAGATAATGTTATATTTATGTGTTTTAAACTGTATATAAAGCCAGCAAGCGGCCAGATATTATATAAAATACAATATCTAAAAAACATTTACCTAGAAGAGAATGCAATTCACAATCTTTAATAAAATCAAATATTTTGGCATATTTGTTCAAAATTTTAATTTCACAAAAGTAAGAGTTCCCATAGTGTAGGGTTTATTAAATGGTATTATTAGAAAAGTAACCTGCAGTCAGGTTCTGAGTTGCCAAACAACTCAAGATATTTTAGTTAAGTACTCTATACTGAGTTTAGATAGTCATTTAAAACTGGTTGATAAATTAATATTTTGCATTTACAACTGGAAGTTTATGTAACCCTAAGTTTTTCCAAGTAGAATGGTATTCCTTTCTTTTTAAAAAAATATCTAAGTTTAAAGAAAAGACATTAACATAGCTAAGATGCCATCTCTACATTTTTTATCAAGGGCAAGATAAGAAGTGAATAAGAAAATATTTAACTAGCTTATGATATATCTATATAATACAATCTATATCCCATCATTAATCAATATTTATTCTACAATCAAATAAAAAAAAATGTTTCTTGATATTTTCTTACAGCTTCAAATGACCAGAAGTTTTCATCAGAACTACAATATTAAAATATATATAACTATATAATTACTACATATTTATACATATATAAATAAATATAATTATATAACACATTACTTACAATACCCTACATTATAGATTTTACAGATAGAAGTATTTTAAGGAATATATATATATATATATATATATAAATATATAAATATATATATATATATATATATATATATATATATATGCATTTTTAATATTTAAACCTTTATTTTTGATTAATATTTATAAAATTATTAAAAACATATAATCACCAGGTTTATTAAATATTTATATTTTGTAAGATTTACAATGAAGAGTATTTACTTAAACTGAATTTAACCTGTAATGACTGTGCCTTAAAATATCTAATAGTCAAGCAATTTTATTTTGCCAATAGAGAGATCTCACAAACCATGACACAAGATACCAACTTTTATAAAGATAAGAGTGGCTGTCTTATCTTTAATCTAAATTTCTACTTTTATAGGCCAATCTGAATCATCCTGATTTGAGAGTATGAGGTTGTTGTTCTCTTCACTGTTTAAGTCCACTTTTTCTTTTACAAATTAACCTTCACAAAGTCTTTTGATTTACAGAGAGTTAATGTTGTGATCTTAATAGTAAAAAATCTATAAACTATTGTAGAGTTATAATTACATTTTATTGAGCACACAGGAAGTATATATAAATACTTAAACAAGTTTAACCTGTAACAAATACATCTTAAAATTTCAAATAGTCAAGCAATATTATTTTTCAGATAGAGAGACCTCACAAACCATGACACAAAATAACAACTTTTATAAAAATATGAGCAGCCATTTTATCTTGTATCATAGTTTGTGAAGTTTATCAGCAAAATAATATTGCTTGACATTAGAAATTTTAAGGTGCATTCATTACAGGTTAAAGACTGTTTAACTATTTACATATACTTTCTGTGTGGTCAATAAAATACAATTACAACTTTGCAATAGGTTATATTTTTTCAGTATTAAGTTTACAACAGTAACTCATTGTAAATTGCAATATTTCATGAAGGTTAATTAGTAAAAGAAATAGTGGGCATAAACAGTGAAGAGAACAACAACTTTATGTTCCCAAATCAGGGTGTTTCAGATTAGCCTATATAAGTAGAAATTTAGGTTAAAGATAATATGGCTGCTCTTATCCTTATAAAATTTGCTCTCTTATGTCATGGTTTGTGAGGTCCCTCTATTGGTAAAATAAATTTGCTTGACTATTAGAAATTTTAAGGCACATTCATTACAAGTTAAAGCCTGTTTAAGCATTTACATATACTTTCTGTACATTCAATAAAATATAATTACAACTCTACAATGAAGAGTATTGTATATAATGTGTTATATAAGTATGTCTATTTATGTAAATATAAATATATACTAATTATAGTTTAATAGTGTAACACTGATAAAGACTTCTGGTCAGTGGAAACTGTGAGAAAATATCAATAAATGAATTTTTAGTTGATGGCATTTTAAAAACTGATTAATGAAAGAATATAAATTGTATTATATATATATATATATATATATATATATATATATATATATATATATATATATATATATATATATATATATATATATAATCAAAATTACCCCAAATTCATAACTCAACCAGATTAACCAAGAAAATAAACTTTTTAAACATTACCAGTTGTTTCACTGCTACAAGCAGTGTTCTCAAGTATAAAGAACTACAGAATAACAATATATTTAAATTAAAACAATTCCACTTACAGAATCATAATTTTTTAATAATAATGATAATTTAATTATTTATTTCATTTCTCTCAAAGAAGATAACCTTAGCTTCATACTATTAATTTTGATGAAGCTAAGGGTGTATTCTTTGAGAAAAAGGAAATAAAAAGGAGAATTAAAGAAAAATTTACGATTCTGAAGCAATTAATTTATTTAAAAGATCTTTTAATATTAAGGGTGTATGGGAGGCAAGTGGAATTGTGCATAATGTTTAGTTTAACATGCTTTCAAATTCTAGCCTTTCCACAATTCACTAATTTTTGCTGCCTGATTATTTATTAACTCATGCTTACATTTATATATTATCATAGCATCCTTTATTTTTTTTTTATGATTGTTTCTTTTAATTTGTAATATTTTCAGTTTTGAAGTCTTTTTTGTTTATAAACAACAATCTTTGTAAGTATACATTGATAGTAAAGGCAAAAAATATTGAAATTTATACAAGAATTATTAAATATTGTATATAATTATCTTCTGGTATATAATCCTATAAAAATTTTCTTAGGAAATATGAAAATAAAAATATAAATAGTAAGGTTGATTCAAATAAGAATAAAAAATGTGGATATCAATACCATCTATTTCAAATGAACAAGTGAATTTTATAAGAGAATAATTCAAAAGTTAAAACCTCATTGGTAAAGTAAAATTGTACACACAAATGTAAATGTAAATGTGGTAATGAAAAAATAGGAGAATCAAGATGTACATTGGAGGAAAGAACTAAAGACCACTTGCAGTTATTAAAAAGAGTTCAAAAAAACTAATCAAAATTGTAATCCAAATGATAATGTTTCAATGTCACTTTTTATGATTATAATAGATTATGTATATATGGTTTTAATTTTGACTATATTAATGTGAAAATATTACAAATTGAAAAAAATTATAATAAAATGAAAATAAAAGAAGCTATGTTAATACAGAAATGTAAGCATGACTTAAAATACAGGCAGCAAACATTAAAATTAGTGAATTGTGGGAAGCCTAGATATTTTAAGCAGGTTTGAAGATATCTTAAATAAAAATTAGTGTTAGTTGATAAAAACTACAAAGTAAATCAAAAGTGCTCTTAGATGGATAATAGTTTTTAACTTCTACTTAATATATATATATATATATGTGTGTGTGTGTGTAAAAGTACAATATTGGTTATAAAAATATTATATATCAAACATAAATAATTAATGGTAATGTAATATTATAGTTTACATTCGTTCAAAGTGCTTTCAATTACTAGTAATTCTCATCAACTTTAACTGAATTCCAATTTTTTTTTAAACTTAATGTACATAAATTTCCATAAGCTGTGTATAGTCATATTTGCAACTTGCCTATTAATAACATCATCTTATATTTATCAATCAAAATTGCCTCTTTAATTTTCCTTTTTTATGATTTCTTTCTTCCATAATAATCATTTTTAAATGTTAATCATAATAGTTATAAAATAAATAATTGTTAATAAATATTAAATCATTTGATAGATATCATAATAGTAATAAAGATTCAACGTAAGAAAGGTCAAGAATATTAGCTTAAAATATGTATTCAAAGATTGAAAGAAATGATGACCCTTATGTGAATCAAAGGATGCAAATTGAAATCAGATAAAAAATATGAAATTTGTAGTTGAAATTTGAAATGTTATTGAAAAAATAGATAAAAGATCAAATAAATAAAAGTTATATGGAAATAAATTAATACAGAACAGAATTATAACTTCTTTTTTAATATCAGTATTATATATATATACAGTTATATATACTGATATTAAAAACAGAATTATAACTTCTTTTTTAATATATATTATATATATATACAGTTTATAGACTGATCATATGAATCTGTGTCACATTCAGTAGTAAATAATTTTAAATTTTTGTATCCATGTCAAACTCTGAAGTGTAAGATCCATGGATCAATTCCTGAATCCAATTTCTTATAAAGCCCAGAACAATAAAATTATTGGATTATTAATTTACTATTTTTGTTAGAAGAATTTCACTATAATTAATAAAACAAATGCTATACAAATATGAAATAACAAACAAAATAATTAAGAGAACAATTTATTATTAACAATATATCTAATATTTTTTCAGTATTGAAGTTTTATAGATTCAGTTATAATTATTAGTTAAAAATTATGACTCTAAATTATGATTTCAGTTGAGGCTCAATTAAACACTATTGGACTTTGATAACACAACACATAAATTTACATCATACTCTATCTTTACTACTTTTGCCCTATAATTGCATTAATTCATTCTCTTTATTCTATTTCAAAACTATTAGGCTAAAGGTCTGTTATTCAAAATCATTTTAAGATTTTGTATCCAAAGCAATTTGCTCATATAGTTATATATAGATCCAATATTAATCACTAATTATATATTTTATTTAGTTCAGTTTTATACTAATATAGACATTTTTATCTCTTTGGCTAGGTTGGTATTTACTATGTATTCTCTTATAAAGAAATATATTGGAACTTTGAGTAATCAAAGCACTTTGTACAACGGTGCTATATCAATATTTCCAGACTGTGTTCCGCAGTTCATGTTCACTAGTAGAAATATTTATACTACTTGCATTCCCATATAAATAATAAACTTTTAACTCTTCAATATATCAAGCTCATAGCACATCCTAAAATTTTGATTTCTGCCAATTTGCTTTTATAGTTTTATGCACCTTTTACTAGTCCAGTAATTATATATTTTAGTGATTTCAGTTTTAGATAACCAACTACGTTTCATACTTTTTAAAAATAGTAATAAGCACAGTGTATTCATAAACTAACACACGAGTTTCTCTGCTTATGTTTGACATAAAATTGGACACTTAGAATTTTGTCCTGCCTCAAAAAAAAAATAAATAAATAAAATCAAATAGTCTCGTTTTAATTAGTAGTAAATTTGAATTATGTAGAAGTTGATGATGTCTAATAAGCAGATGTAATCTTGTTAACAAAATCTTAGTTATATATAAAAATGCATTATATATTACGAGAAAGTGTAATCTTAATGTGTTGTATAGAAATAATTATAGGATATGGTGTTAGCTTATTTAAAAATATACTATAAAAATATCTACAGCATATAATAAATGTTGTTACATTTACGTTAAATTAATATTCTTTAAACACTGATTGTACTTACAGCATAAGTAATTAATTAAAGATTATTTCCGATTATCATTTATATTACGCGTGTATATTTCAATACTAAACAAATTCGCATATTATTTCATTAATGAACTTGGGAAGGGGGGGGGGTATTAATACTACTAATATATATATAGATTACATTTTTTAATAAGTTGTTATAAATACGTATGTCATGTTCGGAGAGATAAAGATGGCATTAAATCAATGATCAAAAAAGTAAAATGATACTGTTTAAAGCAAACAACACTCCACGGAATTATGGGTAATCAGTTCATTTGTAAGCATTCACTTGATTAGAAAAGAAAATCTCTTTGCTTTATTGTGATAATAAGGAAACTATCCTAGATATTAAATAACAGCCTTAAAAAGTCATGACAGAAACAAACATCTGTACAAATGATAGGGAAAATTGATAAAAAGCTTCAACATTTTTATTGAGAACAATCTTAGATGAATTTTATTTGAAGAGAAAACATAGGAAACTTATTCTTTCATTGATGACAAGGCATTTGATTCACTTTGTGGAGTACTTTTATTATCACATTTTCTAAAATTATCTAAAAGCAAGGATGATAAGAAGAACAGAAATCATTAGCAAATTGCAATTCAGTCGGTTTACAAACTCATTACAGAGAAAACAAAATCTGCTTCTTGGAATTAATGAAAACTAAAGTCAACCAATGAAAAAAATATACTTTTTAAAGGCAGTATTCAAATTGTAGAATCATTACACAACATACTAAAAAGATTTAATATTTTATAAATGTAATAAATATTATACATAATTCATGACTATAAAATTATAAATTTTGGATTTTTAATAAAAGCCTAAACATGTAAAACTTTGACTTTTTAAAAATACATACACAAATGTTCAATTAAAGCAGTCAATCATATTAATAACTTTTACTAATCATTCATTAGACTAGAGAGTATCCACTTAATGATTAATATTTCTGTAAGTTAAGCAGCCAATCATTTTGCATCATTCAATTTAGTGCTGCTTTTTAAAAGTTTGTTTGCCATATTTATGAGCTCTGAGAAAATGATTAAATTCATACAATTTTTTGGCTTATTATTTTATTTATAATATATTAATTTTCTTTGCTTATTTATATTTTCTGTGATTCTTTTAAGAGTACACAGTGAAGCATCACTTCACAGTTAGTGTTAAGAGCAATATTATACAAATAAGCAAATGGATTATTTGTTTGGAAATTCAGAAAAAAATTGAGTGACAGATGTGGATTCAATCCAAGAACCTTGAGTTCCAGAATTTTCCTCTCTAACTTATACCAAACCATCCAAAGTATTAAGAGCAATAATTTACAATATTTAGATTTATCTGTTATAAAGCTGAATAATGACTAGATTTTAGATTATATTTATTCAGAAATCCCTATCAATGCTTAAGGTGATGAATGCATGATTGCCAGTGGACTCATTGCAGGATAAGATTGAGTCTACCAACATGCCACCATCAATACAAAATAAGTGTTCCATGGAGCTTCTAGCATATGCCAACAAATTCTTCAAAGTTATGGCATAAATTATTAACAATATTAACACTTACTGGCAAGTTTACAAATACATGAATGCAAACATTACTGAATTAACTACTCTACTGAGTTTGATTTATCTACCAGATTACTAATCAATAAATTAAAATGTTGCTACTTAGAAGCCAAACATATTGATTTTATCATAAAACTTAATTTGAAAGCCTTGCCAACCAATCACTTTTTGGTAAATTATAAAAATTTCTCTAAAATAAAACCATTATGTAGCTTATGTAAAATAGCAGATGAAACTATTGGACATATTTTTACTGCTTGCCCATTTTTGAGCCATTCTAGACAAAATATTATAACTAGAGTACTGCTGGCTAACATGGTAATTCTAAGAATCAAGGACGCTGTAATGAGTGATGTTTTTGCTGTTATTAGTATGGGACTGTACCTGCTTTATGCTATGTCGTTAACTAGAAATTATTTTGTTTTTAAGCAAGGAAGTAAGGAACCACAAGAGATATGAAAAAAATTATTCGAAGGACTATGTTCAGGGATCACTTATTAATGACAGAAAAGCTCTTCAGGAAAACTTGTGGACAACTTATGCCACTGAATGAAGAGCCTATCCTAAGACATGCTAATTAAATATTAATTCAAGGTTAAAAAATAAATGATCTAGTTAGATGGAGAACAACAAAGGATTGCTGCCAAACAAAATACGGACTGCATAATGATCACTTGCTAAGTCATTAAATGAAGAGTCAGTTGTTCTGATATAAACTTAGTTACATAATAATTACAGACTAAGTTTGAACGATGAGATTCTTGCTCTGATCATGAAATTAATTTGTCATAATAATTGTAACTAATGTATCAAATGGGTATATTTTCTAATTTGAAAATTATTTACTGATGATTGTTGTAATAAGAGTAACAAATCTAAACAAATGTATATCAAAAAGATTTTAACTGTATGCATATTTTCCTTAATAACAAAAAAACCACTTATAAATCATCAAACTAGTTTACTAGATATTAATATTTATCAAAAAACAGAACTGGATTTCTCCTATCCATACTATAACTATATATATATAAATTAGTAATCAATGTCTGTATTCCAATTATAAACAAATATATATAATTCTTTGAAAAACAACACAATAATTAATACAGTATACAATATTTTAAAAACAAATATCTACTATAATTTAATAGAAGTAATTTCGACTATCTAAGTAGTCGTGATAACTATATTCAAATTCAGTTACAAAAAACTGTTATAAATGTCTACAAAAACAATTACATCATACATCAATTTTCTTACAATTCATTAATTTTTTTATTAGCAGTTGTCTATTTATCAAATGCTGCTTTCCTTTTCTTATTAACATAGCTTGTTTAATATTACATTTATTACTATTTCTTTCAATACATAAAATCTTAACTTTATTAAAATCAAATCAAAAACATATATGCATGTAACATTATGATCAAAAAATACTGAAGGTGATATGTCATGATTTCTAACACTCTCTTGTCTTGATTTTTTCACTCGTTTATATAGCAATGAAAGCTCCTTTGACCTCTTGTCTTGATTTTTGCACTTGTTTATATAGCAATAAAAGCTCCTTTGACCTTTTCTCCAATGTACACCAAGAATCACTTATATATGCTTTTCCACAAACACACCACCCTTTATATATTGCACAACTTTGACTTAAAATACTACATCTATTTTTTGAATTATTTACCAATCTATTTAAATTAGTAGTATAAAATGTGAATCTACATATATATATATTGAAGCAGTCGGATCTGAGTTCGATCCTAGCTTCATGTTATTTACCCTAATACTAACCTTAAATTTCCGATGCAATGGGGCTTTATACGTTCAATCCACGCTAATTTCCATAATGAATAACTTGTTTCAAATACGTAGTAAAATTAATTAGTTTAGTTTAAATTGGATCAATTCTCTAAATAAATTCATGATAAAATGTTCATGAATTTACATATATTAAATTGCCTGGATTGTGCGTATATATGTTTGTAAATATTAAATATATATAATTGTTCGAAAGTTTCATTGCATCGGGAATACTTGTTTTTTTTTACTTTTAAATAATTTGTAAAGTTTTGCGATTAAAAGCTACATTCCTTCCAAAGGCTTTCAAATTCTCAAAAACAACAGTAAAGTTTTATTAATAAAAAAAAGATAAGAATTCAATTTTTAATTAAAATCATTTCAGACTTTAAGAATTCATTTTCTAATTAGGAAAGGAATTCAAAAATTAGTTTGAAAGCCTTATCGAAGGAATGTTTCTGAAAACAACTAATTATAAAAAAAAAAGAGATTGATAATAAAATGAGCGCTAGCCGGAGGCATCAGTGAACAGTAGATATATAGCCCTGAAAAGTAAAAGAAAAAACTAGTAGTTTTGGTTGTAGAGTAGTGCAGTGAACTCTGTGTGTATAAAAATTGTATTTCATCATGATAGAGGGCTAGAACATCAGGGATCTGGCTACGGTTCCTAAAGTCCCGAGGAATCTTCACTGGAGCTGCTGAACCGTTTTCCGGATCGATCATTCTGCTAAAATAATGAAAGCTACTAAAATACTACTCCAGTAGTTAACCAATGATGCCTACGTTTCAACAACTTGGAGGAGTAACTTAAGGACAAGCACGGAATGGTAATATGAACGTTAAACTTTCTGGCCAGTTCGAACTTTATTTTATACTCCTTCTTTTTAAGAGCTCTTTTATTCTTTAATGTAAATCTTTGTAACACCTTTTATTCATGCTACTGTAAATTTATCTCGTAATTCTTTAAATCTCTAGTCTTTAAACTTTTTCTTTTCTTACCTGGCGGTTCGTTTAATATATATATGTTAGTGTGCTTTATTAATGTCGTATTTAAAAATTATATGCCAATAATCTTTCGACTCGATGAGCCCTTTGATTCCATTTGCCTCACGCAAATAATATAACATTAATTTCCAATAGTAATTCTCGTCCATTAGAGCTAAATTTATAAGTTCTATTAGTCATCGAGTCAAAGGAAAATATTACATGTTTACTATTTTTTTTTACCTTTAGCTATTAATAAATTATTAGCTCAATGTTTCACCTATGTCCCCAGCTCCTATCTACGTTATAAGTATACATATATGTATTCAAATAATGTTAAAATATTGATTTCTTGTTCTACTAATATATATTTATTCGAATATAACCTTAAATGTTTTTATTGCAAAAAGGGTCGATAAAGGGTTAAATGTATTTTAATTCCACTTTTGTTATTTTATATTAATATTCAGGAAGGGCACGGTATTAGGGCATAACTAATATAGTTTATAAATGTTTTAAAATAGTTCGACTTTAATTAATTGGTCAAGTCATCACGTAGAGCATTCTACATGGGTTCTATTTTTCAACGATGACTATCAAGTCATCATCATCAAATGTTGCTGACGTAGGGCCATCTTCCGCTCCGTTAGGCTGGTCGGTGATCATATTCTCTTATTTAAATTTCTCGAGGAAGAAAGTACTTCCTTTCCGATTCATTAGTCAAAGGGCGTAAGACTTGCCAAATGCAAGCCGCCATAGGACTTCGATCATCGACTAGCGATCATCTTTCAATTTTACTCTCTGCCTTGTAATTCGTCAGTACCATTGCATCTTGTTCCGGTAAAACTTGCTCCGTGCTCGTAATTCGTGATGAAGTGATTTAAATTAAAGTCGAACCAATTCTCAAATATATTTAGTTTAAATCAGTTTTCAAATCAAGATTAAAGTTATGCCTTAAAATACGTTTTGCTCTTCATGAATAGATTTCCGAATGTGAAAATAAATCTCACATTCCACCGTAATAAAATTAGAACAATCATTTCCGTTCTTAATGAATACCTTTATCTGCCTTTATATTTCTCGTTGGGGGCATAGACATAGAATCCCATGTTGTGTAATACTTGTTGGCATATGATAAGGACCGCCACTCTTATTATATTTATAAATTATTTAAAGACTAGAGGTAACTAATGCAATCTATATTTTATTGAACAAAACAAATTATTATTATTATTAAATATTTCTAACATACTTGGTTTCTTAGTTCATCATTCTTTTTATAATTATTTAAATGTTCATACCCGCTATCTGTGTTGGCAACCCGAACATACATATGATTTGATTTAAAAAGTATTCAAAGTAATTAATTATTAGATATTCGTGTCAGTGCAAGGGTCTCTAGTCCTCACCAACCGTGGAGCTAGTTCTTGGCGCATAGCACTGTGCCGTCGATTTCTGCTATCTGAGCTGTTGAGTTGGGTTTGAATTCAGTTTTGGTTAAGCTGAGTTTGAATCCGATTTGACGTGTGGTGGTGGTGGGTTTTGACCGGTACATGGTTATGTTTTTGGCGCACCACGTTGGGCGCCAAAAATTTAATAACTGTACCGGTATAAATCCACCACGCTTACTCATACACAGTACCCGAGTTCAAACCCAGTCCACGTTTAAGAATAAATTCCAAAACGCCAACTAAATTCAAACCCAAACCCCGGTATGACCAACCGATGATGACTTTATAACAGCATGGGGTTATCCCTTTACTAGCTCAACTCAGAACACAGACTAAATTACTTACAGTTAATTATATATAAATCTATTATACTCTGGATATTGGTACGGTCATTAATGTAATGTATATATTTAAGTTGCCAATACAGACAGTAGGTGACTAAATAGACGTCGAGAGTAATGAGGTGGGAGACACAAAATTAGATTAAATAAATTGTTTAATAATAAATAGAAAGCATTAACAAATATTATTCAAAAGTACGGTAAGACTTCCATAAATATTCTATTATAATTGGCTACTAGTCTTTAGTAATCATTTTACCTGGTAAACAAACTCATGCCAATATCGGTGTAGTTAAATGATTGACGGGTGGCTAAGGGAATCAGAGTATTTGGGGCATTGAAAATATTTATCTACTATTTTTATTAAGTTATTTTATTCGAATAGATTCGAGCCGTTGCGTATACGAATAGTTGGAGGGTGGTTTCGTATAAATATGATATCTAAGATTGATGTACTAGTGGTTGCCTAGATTAAAGAGCCCTACAGTAATCACTTGCGGTGCATCAACGGAATACCGGGCGGCTTGTACTTTGACAAGGCTTAATGCCCCCAAGTAGATCCGGGACACTACAACCAGCCGGGATCATTTCGAAACCCGGTGATCCAAGAGATTACCTGGAAAAGAATTGCTTTCTTTCCCATATGGTAGTACGGCGAGACGCCAACTTCGGCGAAGGAAAGGCATTGCCACAGTCATCGAGGACGAGTGCTTGAAGTGGATTTGAAACGGAATTACACAAAACCTAGATAATCTATTCGTCTATTTCTACGCAACAGGCTGATATAACTATTCCAATAAAACATGGCGGAATCAAACTGACCGCGAAAGCAACGATTAATTAAGTTTACTCTGAAACCCCTAACCCCTCAGGTTGTTCAGGCGGTAGCGATAGTAACAAATTATACACTGAGAATTATTTCTCATTTCATGTAGGCAACAAGATGATAAAACTTTAAAACCATTTTACATATTTAAGATTGAAAGATAGGTTACAATAGTATGACAAAAATAAAGGAGAATAATAAAGTGATTTAATATCTGCCAACTCAATATATGAAATAATCTTTAATTCAAAAAAACGAACTTACTTTTAAAATAACTATAATCAATATTATAAACTAGCTTTAAACAGAGTTGGGAAATATTTCTATTGGCATCGTTTGTTTATAGAATAAGTTACAAAAAACATATAAATGTATTCATTTGAATTATTATTATTAGGTACAATATTTATAAATTATCTTCTAAAGACTAGAGCGGAGGAAAAAGAGAAAAGAAAATTTACTGACAGGTTTTAAAAAGTAGCATTATAAAAGAAACAAAACTTACATGTGATTAATTTGATTGACAGATTAACTATAACATTAAGCTCGGGAGAAAGTTAAAAGTTCATGTAACACAGTTACCCTTCTTTCTTCATCCGGCTTGGCTTCTCACGATGGTATTTCTGACGAACGTAGGCGCGCATTTGAAATTTACTTGAAAGGCATAGTCAATTTGGAGATTGGAAGCTGGAAATTTTGAAGCACGTAAAGCATGATCAGACAGCGGCACGAAGATTCAAATTGGCAGGACAGAGATCAGCTCCTGGCACTTAGCCCATCGACATTACGGTTTACTGGTGGACTTCTTAACAAGAGTTGTAGCGATTTCTCTAGCAACTGCTGTGCTGTCTTGAGACTATCTACTCTCAACCACGTCAAAAGTTAGAATGTTAGTTTTTTCTAAGATGGCCACGGTTGACCTTTCTGCCTGGTTTTTGTTTTAGGCTCCGCCTACTTTTCTCTAGCCTTCAGCAATCCAGCTTGACCATACAATATCAATTATCCATTTCCATTGTTCCATTTTCAGCTATCTTTAACTTTAATACACAATTTTAAATTGACCAAGTAATTACAAAATATAAATTCCTTATCTAATTTTCAAATACAAATTAATTACTCTATACATTTGTACAAGACAGATTTTAATTAAAAACACTGATCAAAGGAATGTGACTTTTGATCAGTATTTTTAAACGACTTTGTATAATTCTAAAAAGTTAAAATTTAAACAAATACACCCGCAATGAAACTTTAAATTAAGCTGATATAAATTCACAAACCACGCACACACGAATATTATTTCATGATTTGTGATATTTATACACGGAATCTTTACATATTTATTTACAAAACATAAAATATATAGCTAATTTTTATATGACTTGAAATGGAAAAAATCCCATTGCGGGCAAATAGTAGTTCGAATTACCGTACTTAAAAAACACATGAAACTAAGATCGGTTCTTCGATCTGTCTGTTTCATTTCTTCTCACTTTAAAAAAAAATAACAAAAAAAAATGTTTATACATAATTCTCTGGTTAACATTTTCTAAAATTTAATCGGGGCAGTTGGGGGGTGACAACATTTATCAAGTCGCCCCCCGCAACTGTACCGGTATAAATCCACCACGCTTACTCATACACAGTACCCGAGTTCAAACCCAGTCCACGTTTAAGAATAAATTCCAAAACGCCAACTAAATTCAAACCCAAACCCCGGTATGACCAACCGATGATGACTTTATAACAGCACGGGGTTATCCCTTTACTAGCTCAACTCAGAACACAGACTAAATTACCTACAGTTAATTATATATAGATCTATTATACTCTGGATATTGGTACGGTCATTAATGTAATGTATATATTTAAGTTGCCAATACAGACAGTAGGTGACTAAATAGACTTCGAGAGTAATGAGGTGGGAGACACAAAATTAGATTAAATAAATTGTTTAATAATAAATAGAAAGCATTAACAAATATTATTCAAAAGTACGGTAAGACTTCCATAGATATTCTATTATAATTGGCTACTAGTCTTTAGTAATCATTTTACCTGGTAAACAAACTCATGCTAATATCGGTGTAGTTAAATGATTGACGGGTGGCTAAGGGAATCAGAGTATTTGGGGCATTGACAATATTTATCTACTATTTTTATTAAGTTATTTTATTCGAATAGATTCGAGCCGTTGCGTATACGAATAGTTGGAGGTGGCTTCGCATAAATATGATATCTAAGATTGATGTACTAGTGGTTGCCTAGATTAAGGAGCCCTACAGTAATCACTTGCGGTGCATTAACGGAATACCGGGCGGCTTGTACTTTGACAAGGCTTAATGCCCCCAAGTAGATCCGGGACACTACAACCAGCCGGGATCATTTCGAAACCCGGTGATCCAAGAGATTACCTGGAAAAGAATTGCTTTCTTTCCCATATGGTAGTACGGCGAGACGCCAACTTCGGCGAAGGAAAGGCATTGCCACAGTCATCGAGGACGAGTGCTTGAAGTTGATTTGAAACGGAATTACACAAAACCTAAATAATCTATTCGTCTATCTCTACGCAACAGGCTGATATAACTATTCCAATAAAACATGGCGGAATCAAACTGACCGCGAAAGCAACGACTAATTAAGTTTACTCTGAAACCCCTAACCCCTCAGGTTGTACAGGCGGTAGCGATAGTAACAAATTATACACTGAGAATTATTTCTCATTTCATGTAGGCAACAAGATGATAAAACTTTAAAACCATTTTACATATTTAAGATTGAAAGATAGGTTACAATAGTATGACAAAATAAAGGAGAATAATAAAGTGATCTAATATCTGCCAACTCAATATAGAAAATAATCTTTAATTCAAAACAAAGAACTTACTTTTAAAATAACTATAATCAATATTATAAACTAGCTTTAAACAGAGTTGGGAAATATTTCTATTGGCATCGTTTGTTTATAGAATAAGTTACAAAAAACATATAAATGTATTCATTTGAATTATTATTATTAGGTACAATATTTATAAATTATCTTCTAAAGACTAGAGCGGAGGAAAAAGAGAAAAGAAAATTTACTGACAGGTTTTAAAAAGTAGCATTATAAAAGAAACAAAACTTACATGTGATTAATTTGATTGACAGATTAACTATAACATTAAGCTCGGGAGAAAGTTAAAAGTTCATGTAACACAGTTACCCTTCTTTCTTCATCCGGCTTGGCTTCTCACGATGGTATTTCAGACGAACGTAGGCGCGCATTTGAAATTTACTTGAAAGGCATAGTCAATTTGGAGATTGGAAGCTGGAAATTTTGAAGCACGTAAAGCATGATCAGACAGCGGCACGAAGATTCAAATTGGCAGGACAGAGATCAGCTCCTGGCACTTAGCCCATCGACATTACGGTTTACTGGTGGACTTCTTAATAAAAGTTGTAGCGATTTTTCTAGCAACTGCTGTGCTGTTTTGAGACGATCTACTCTCAGCCACCTCAAAAGTTAGAATCTCTTTTTTTTTAAGATGGCCACGGTTGACCTTTCTGCCTGGTTTTTGTTTGAGACTCCGCCTACTTTTCTCTAGCCTCCAGCAATCCAACCTGACCATACAATATCAATTATCCATTTCCATTGTTCCATTTTCAGCTATCTTTTACTTTAATACACAATTTTAAATTGACCAAGTAATTACAAAATATAAATTCCTTATCTAATTTTCAAATACAAATTAATTACTCTATACATTTGTACATTTTAAAAAAACACTGATCAAAGGAATGTGACTTTTGATCAGTATTTTTAAACGACTTTGTATAATTCTAAAAAGTTAAAATTTAAACAAATACACCCGCAATGAAACTTTTAAATTAAGCTGCTATAAATTCACAAACCACGCACACACGAATATTATTTCATGATTTGTGATATTTATACACGGAATCTTTACATATTTATTTACAAAACATAAAATATATAGCTAATTTTTATATGACTTGAAATGGAAAAAAATCCCATTGCGGGCAAATAGTAGTTCGAATTACCGTACTTAAAAACACATGAAACTAAGATCGGTTCTTCGATCTGTCTGTTTCAATATATAGATATTTTTTTTGTGTTGTTTAAAAATGTTTTTTTTTCGAAAAGTAAAGAAGTGGAATTAATTCCAGGTCTTAAAAATAAAAACATGTACGTATATATATATTGTAATATAAAAATCTTATCAGAGTCAGAGTTAATATTAATCGTTCCCTATATAAAGCATTAATCTTGAATCAAATGATTATTAGGTCATGTAAAAAGTATATATTTGGGGATCAATGGATTAAATTATCTATTGGTCACATGTTGCTGGCTGGCGCCTTTCAAATAAATTTGTCAGCAAATATGTTTGTCCATACAGCAGTGGTGAGTTTTGTTGGGTTCAAAAGAGAGAATGGTGGCATATATATAGAGAGAGAATTACTGACAGTAGTACAAAAATTAATATTGTGTTATATACCAATTATTAATATGTTTATATTATAGGACTGAGGAGAACAGTGTGAACTGGATGAAATAAAGTTTTTTTTTTCCCTTTATTTTTTAGTAATGATTTAAACATATCATATTGTATATACCTAAATAAAAAAAATATTAACAGTGAAAGGTTTAGATAACAGAAACCAGTCGGAACGTAGGCAAAAAAAAAAAGAGAAAGGAAGGAAGTCACACAAACAGTATCAGCAGCGGGGGAGGATTTGGCAATAGGATCAGGGATCAGTATCTTTATGTTATATATACAAATAAAAATTGTTTTACAAAACTAATTCGTATGCTGAGGACACTTATAATTGAAAACAAAGAGAAAATGGCAGAAATAGAAGGAAACAATAATTCATCCGCAACTGGCGCAGAGACATCTGACACATCCAGTGATCACGAAATTGTGTTCAAGAAATTTTCCGATAAAAAAAAAAGTTTTGGTCGATTAGATAGGAACACCAAACAGAGGGAGCACGATCGTGATGCGAAGTTTGACGCTATCCTCGAGGAGATGAGAGAGGACAGGAAGATTATGATGGTGATGATGGAGCGTATATTAAGGATTGAAGAATGGCGTATGGGGACGGACGGTAAAACAGGTAGGGAAGATAAAGCTAATACCAGTGCAAGGAAGGGAGAAGAGGACCAAACCATCCCGATGGAATTAGAAACTCAGAGCGAAGTAGCCATTGAAGAGAAGACAGGCCAGGACCTAGACATTGAAAATGTTGAGTTGGAAAGGCAAACTGATGCGCAGGGCCAAAGTGAAAACCTAATAGCAGCAATGGGAACTAGTAACAAAGAAAAAGAGATAAAAAGAGAGCAGGCCGTGCACCCACCAATAAGGATGATTAACATCCCTCACTGCGGATCATCTATCCAGATTCAGACATTCAGAGGTGACCCCGGGGAAAATCCAGCCGTGCATCTGGACAGCATCAAAGAATTTCTGTGCTTCCACCCGATGACCGAAAGAGAGAGAATAACGGTAGCCAGCCATTATCTGAGGGAATCTGAGTTCGATCCTAGCTTCATGTTATTTACCCTAATACTAACCTTAAATTTCTGATGCAATGGGGCTTTATACGTTCAATCCACGCTAATTTCCATAATAAATAACTTATTTCAAATACGTAGTAAAATTAATTAGTTTAGTTTAAATTGGATCAATTCTCTAAATAAATTCATGATAAAATGTTCATGAATTTACATATATTAAATTGCCTAGATTGTGCGTATATATGTTTGTAAATATTAAATATATATAATTGTTCGAAAGTTTCATTGCGTCGGGAATACTTGTTTTTTTTACTTTTAAATAATTTGTAAAGTTTTGCGATTAAAAGCTACATTCCTTCCAAGGGCTTTCAAATTCTCAAAAACAACAGTAAAGTTTTATTAATAAAAAAAAGATAAGAATTCAATTTTTAATTAAAATCATTTCAGACTTTAAGAATTCATTTTCTAATTAGGAAAGGAATTCAAAAATTAGTTTGAAAGCCTTATCAAAGGAATGTTTCTGAAAACAACTAATTATAAAAAAAAAAGAGATTGATAATAAAATGAGCGCTAGCCAGAGGCATCAGTGAACAGTAGATATATAGCCCTGAAAAGAAAAGAAAAAGACTAGTTTTGGTTGTAGAGTAGTGCAGTGAACTCTGTGTGTATAAAAATTGTATTTCATCATGATAGAGGGCTAGAACATCAGGGATCTGGCTACGGTTCCTAAAGTCCCGAGGAATCTTCACTGGAGCTGCTGAACCGTTTTCCGGATCGATTATTCTGCTAAAATAATGAAAGCTACTAAAATACTACTCCAGTAGTTAACCAATGATGCCTACATTTCAACAACTTGGAGGAGTAACTTAAGGACAAGCACGGAATGGTAATATGAACGTTAAACTTTCTGGCCAGTTCGAACTTTATTTTATACTCCTTCTTTTTAAGAGCTCTTTTATTCTTTAATGTAAATCTTTGTAACACCTTTTATTCATGCTACTGTAAATTTATCTCATAATTCTTTAAATCTCTAGTCTTTAAACTTTTTCTTTTCTTACCTGGCGGTTCGTTTAATATATATATGTTAGTGTGCTTTATTAATGTTGTATTCAAAAATTATATGCCAATAATCTTTCGACTCGATGAGCCCTTTGATTCCATTTGCCTCACGCAAATAATATAACATTAATTTCCAATAGTAATTCTCGTCCATTAGAGCTAAATTTATAAGTTCTATTAGTCATCGAGTCAAAGGAAAATATTACATGTTTACTATTTTTTTTCTTACCTTTAGCTATTAATAAATTATTAGCTCAATGTTTCACCTATGTCCCCAGCTCCTATCTACGTTATAAGTATACATATATGTATTCAAATAATGTTAAAATATTGATTTCTTGTTTTACTAATATATATTTATTCGAATATAACCTTAAATGTTTTTATTGCAAAAAGGGTCGATAAAGGGTTAAATGTATTTTAATTCCACTTTTGTTATTTTATATTAATATTCAGGAAGGGCACGGTATTAGGGCATAACTAATATAGTTTATAAATGTTTTAAAATAGTTCGATAAAAGCTCGTTTGACTTTAATTAATTGGTCAAGTCATCATGTAGAGCATTCTACATGGGTTCTATTTTTCAACGATGACTATCAAGTCATCATCATCAAATGTTGCTGACGTAGAGCCATCTTCCGCTCCGTTAGGCTGGTCGGTGATCTCGAGGAAGAAAGTACTTCCTTTCCGATTCATTAGTCAAAGGGCGTAAGACTTGCCAAATGCAAGCCGCCATAGGACTTCGATCATCGACTAGCGATCATCTTTCAATTTTACTCTCTGCCTTGTAATTCGTCAGTACCATTGCATCTTGTTGCGGTAAAACTTGCTCCGTGCTCGTAATTCGTGATGAAGTGATTTAAATTAAAGTCGAACCAATTTTCAAATATATTTAGTTTAAATCAGTTTTCAAATCAAGATTAAAGTTATGCCTTAAAATACGTTTTGCTCTTCATGAATAGATTTCCGAATGTGAAAATAAATCTCACATTCCACCGTAATAAAATTAGAACAATCATTTCCGTTCTTAATGAATACCTTTATCTGCCTTTATATTTCTCATTGGGGGCATAGACATAGAATCCCATGTTGTGTAATTCTTGTTGGCATATGATAAGGACCGCCACTCTTATTATATTTATAAATTATTTAAAGACTAGAGGTAACTAATGCAATCTATATTTTATTGAACAAAACAAATTATTATTATTATTAAATATTTCTAACATACTTGGTTTCTTAGTTCATCATTCTTTTTATAATTATTTAAATGTTCATACCCGCTATCTGTGTTGGCAACCCGAACATACATATGACTTGATTTAAAAAGTATTCAAAGTAATTAATTATTAGATATTCGTGTCAGTGCAAGGGTCTCTAGTCCTCACCAACCGTGGAGCTAGTTCTTGGTGCATAGCACTGTGCCGTCGATTTCTACTATCTGAGCTGTTGGGTTGGGTTTGAATTCGGATTTGGTTAAGCTGAGTTTGAATCCGATTTGACATTGGGGGTGGTGGTTTTCGACCGGTAAAATATATATATATATATATGCCTTATAAATTCCACTTGTTCATTACAATAAGCAAACAGTTTATACTTTGTGGCTAATTATGAATCAAAATATATAAAATGTGCTAACATGAAAAGCACACAAAGCTAAAAACAAATAAAGACAATATATATTATTATTTTAATATCTATTCCATTAAATGGCTAAGTGCTTTCAAGGGTCAAAGCCCTCATAATCATAGCCATATTACAAACTATAATGAATTGACTCAGAGTGATGCAAATTTATGCAAATGAGATGATTATGCATTCCATTTCTTTGGATATTTTATAGCAAGAGTCTTTTCTATTGATGGCATCACCATCTCTACATATAAAGAAAGCTTCTTTATCTTTCTTTTTAAGATCATGCTGCTCTCTGCACACCACTACTGGATTTCCTGGCTGGCAATTGTGCCCAGCTGAAGTGTGGTGCTGCACAATAACTGAACTATGAGCAGTGTCTACCAAAGCTTTATTATAAGAATAAGTGTGTTGAGATAGCCTAGTGGATCAAGAGGCCCTAGTCTCACCATAGTATGATTATCTACCAAATTTTTCAGGGCAGACAATATTATAGACCACCCGAGTTGTCAGTGGGGATGGTAGGCAGTCCTTTGTATTATTAATTAGTTTGTTGGAGTTAGGAGATGTGTGAAAACATAACTGGTATTTATTATTGAAAATATTATAAAAACATTTATGCATATTAGGTAGGTAAGGGAGTAGGAGTCTTTGCTTGTTAATGTTAGGACTTGTTTAGCAAAAAACTTTTATCTTTCTGTAAATTAAATTCATATCAAAAACAACTTTTATTAGGTCATCCCTATATGATGTGAGGTTAGCTTTTTTATCTACCTCAAATTTACATAGGTGCATATACAAAAACAAGGTTAAGCCAGAGTGTTTGTGGTTAGTTGGTGAATTGGAAAGAGGGTGAGAAAGTCCTCTAACATTAAGTGATTTGATTAGCATCTTATAATTAAGATTTGTGTGTTCTCGCTGCATATGTAGGTCCAGGTATTTAACTTGTTTATGGGCATTTTCATTCTCCATGTTAAACATAAGCCCTGTAGTGTTTTGAAGTTCATTTTTATTTGTAAAATAATCAGAGATGGAGCGGCTATGAAGATATCAATGTATCTGATGTATATGGATAGCAAATTAGACTCTTGGTATTTTGGAATTACTTGCTTTTCAAAATAATTTAACACTACACTTGAGATGCTGCTGCTCATAGGCAGTCCCATCAGCCAACCGTCTTTCCTATGAAGCCACTGGTTGTGAAAAAATGCCATAATATTTTTATCAAGCCAAGATAAAAAGTCTACAATAAAGTCAATTAGTGGATAAGCTAAATTGTGGTTTATAAGCTTTTCTCTTACAATCTGAATAGATTTAGCTCTACAAATCGAGCCATATAATTCCAAAACATCAATAGTAGCCAATTCATTGTCTGGGTTCAAAACTATGTCTTTTATTTTTGTAACAAATTGAAATGATGAATTTATGGTATATGAACCGAATCCCAAAGCTTGAATGAGCTGTCAGTTAACCCCTTTTGCAGTATTGGAATAGTGGACTCCTCCAAAATCTAAAATAAGTCACAATGGAATATCAATTTGTTGCAAAAATAAAAGACCTAGTTTTGAACCCAGACACCACATTGCCTACGATTGATGTTTTGGAATTATATGGTAGGGCTAAATCTATTCAGATTGTAAGAGAAGAGCTTATAATCCACAATAAATCTCAGCCACTAATTGACTTTATTGTAAACTTTTTATCTTGGCTTGAGAAAAATATTATGGCATTCTTTCACAACCAGTGGTTTCATATGAAAGACAGTTGGCCAATGGGACTGCCTATGAGCAGCAGCATCTCAAATATAGTGTTACATTATTTTGAATAGCAAGTAATTCCAAAATACCAAGAATCTAACTTGCTATCCATATACACTAGATACGTTGATGATATCTTCATAGCTGCTTCCTCTCCGATTATTTTACAAATAAAAAATGAACTTCAAAACACTACAAGGCTTACGTTTAACATGAAGAATGAAAATGCCCAGAAACAAGTTACATATGTGGACCTACATATGCAGCAAAAACACACACATCTTAATTATAAGATGCTAATCAAATACCTTAATGTTGTAGAATTCTTACCATCTTTCCAATTCACCAACTAACTACAAACTCTCTGGCTTAACCTCATTTTTGTATAGAAATATGCACCTATGAAAATTTGAGGCAGATAAAAAATCTAACCTCACATCATATAGGGATGACCTTATAAAAGTTGTTTTTGATATGAATTTAATCGACAGGAAGATAAAACAATTTTTTTGCTAAAATAAATGATCAAGTCCCTAACATTAAAAAGCAAAGACTTCTACTCCCTTACCTGCCTAATATGCATAAATGTTTTTTATAATATTTTCAATAATAAATACAAGTTATCTTTTCACACACCTCCTAACTAATACCAAGGACTGCCTACCAACCTTGCTGACACCTCAGGTGGTCTATAATATTGCCTGCCCTGAAAAAAAATTGTAGATCATCATATTATGATGAGACTATGGCCTCTCTGTCCACTAGGCTATTTCAACACACTTATTATTATAATAAAGCTTTGGTGGATACTGCTCATAGTTCAGTTTTTGCACAGCAGTGCACTTCAGCAGGGCACAGTTGCCAGCCGGGAAATCCAGTAGTGTTGTGCAGAGAGCAACACAATCTTAAAAGAAAGACAATCAATAGAAAAGACTTGTGCTATAAAATATTCAAAAAATGGAATGCGTAAACATCTCATTTGCATAAATTTGCATCACTCTGAGTCAATTCATTATAGTTTGTAATATAGCTATGATTATGAGGGCTTTGACCCTTGAATGCACTTAGCCATTTAATGAAATATATATTAAAATAATAATATATATTGTCTTTATTTGTTTTTAGCTTTGTGTGCTTGTGCGTGTTAGCGCATTTTATATATTTTGTTCATTACAAATAAATGGTACTGATATCTAAGTATATTTCATTTTATCAATATCTATAGCACTTAACATATTAAATTATTATTAAACTTACTAACAGTATTACAAATCAATTTATGATTATATACAATATTTAATAAATCCACAGTAAATACATCTATATTACTTATTTTATCTGATTTATATTTACATAACTTATTATTTCTAAATAAAAATGATTTTAAACCAAAAAATTTAAGTAATATTGACACATTTGAGTCCCAAAGAATATATCCTCTTTTTTCAATATTTTTTTTATTATTATACAGTAGTCTAATTTATTTTTATTATGAGTAACTTTAATATCCAAATATTGGATATTGATTTTCCTCAAGAGTATGTTTGAAATTATGGTTCTAGATACTTGGTGGTGTGTGGGCTGATAGTAATTTGGAGTTAAAAGTTGTTATTAAACATTCATTTAGTGTAATTAAGTGTTATCCTGAAATATCAAATGAATTGGTACAGAAAGGTAATGTTAAGAAATTTAAAAACAGCGTTAATTATAATCGGAACTTGCAAATATATTGTAACGATCCGGAGTAGGTAGACTTACGTAAACTGCACTACAGGGCGCCATCTAGGCATATGAACCTAGAAAAATTTATAAAGTAGGCAGATATGTAAGTAAAAAAAAAAAAAATCTTTTTTTTTTTAAATTTTGATTCCAGTCGTTAGCCCATGCCACTAGCTCAGTGGAATAGCAGAGATTAAATAATATAATATCTTATCTAATTATATTTCAATATTAAAAAAATAAATAAAATAAGCCACTGCCAGTAATTAACATACAAACATTTATTTATGCACATATATATAAGATTTAAAATTATTTTAGTATTAGTTTTACATTTTAACATTTAACATTATTTTTAACTTTACCTTAGATTTTAATTTACATTTTAATTTCTATTATATTATAGTTTACAATTTAATTAAGTTCGCACAGATGGGATTATAAAAGCTTGTTTTAATATGTTGCTATAGATCGGTTACATAGATTACATGGTTAAAAACATTCCAAAGTAAACATAAACGATCAAAATATAAAATCATTGATACTGGCAATTGCAGAGGGAAATTTATAAGTAACCCAGTATTATTCACCATAAGATACTTGTATTGTCACCAATGACTTAAAAGACATCCGAATAAATACATTTTATATACTCACCATAGGGTATCATTATTTATCGAATGTCAATATATTTTGATCAAATATGAAAACCCAAAACATACTTAACCGATAACCAATCCATGCAAGCGTCCATAAACAACTTAAATTTAATGCATTTTTATTTAGGGTCGAGTATGAATAGACTACATAAATTTGCTTTTGAAAATAAACATTCTATCCCTATTTAACCTTAGGCTAAAATTCGCAGTCAAACTGGCATCAATCCATCTGATATATCAATGTATTCAATGTAATACGAAATACGGCAGCACCAAAAGTTAAGAGAAGAAATTGCCTCTCATCAAATAGGAATATGACATCTATCAGACAAGAATAGCAATAAAAAAACTCCATAGAAAGGAACTGCTCTCTGCATCTTATAATTCCTTCCATAGGCAAAATGGGAGAGTGTGGCGTAGGAAGCGATTCTGCCAGTAGCGAATCTCCGACTACATCTACTAACTACATCAATATATTCAATCCATTGACCCAATTTAACAATGACACAAATAACCTAAGATTACCCTCCCCTAATATAACTTTACAAATCTATACAGCCATTCATGCCCGACTTAAGTTTAACATTTATATAATTAATTTAATGAAAAACAAAAAAATCATGATAAAAACTTAAAGAACAAAAAATAAATAAATGGAAATGATTTTACATAAATAAGAAAAAAAATACATCAAATAACACTATTAATAAAGAATTTAGTTTGGTCAGATAGGATTCTATTTGTAACAATTAAATACTAGGAAAGTTTAAAATTTAAAGTTCTTAATGTTTTCAAATTAATATTGTTTGTTATATTTTATAAAGTTCTTACGGTTTTAGAAATGTTAATCTTTTACAGTTGCTTGCCATTTGAAATCCAGCATTAAATTTCCCGATGATCCTGTAGTCCTCTGAATATAAGAAAAACGATGTTTCATTTTTCCATTTTATAACAACTGAAGGGATTGAACGTGCGTCTTTTTCAATCCCTTCTCCTTCACTTCCGCACTAACACATGTCTGTCACATCGTAAATAATCAATAATAATCACTCCCTAATAATTTCCAAACTTGTCCTTTTATATTACTTTGAAAGATTGACTTAACGTTACGTCATCAATGTGATGATCCTTTTCGTTGAGGTCCAATTTCCCAATGGATTTATTTCATTTGCTAAAAGTTTCTATTGTTTTCCTATCTGACCGATGTTTTTACATTTAAATGCCCAAGGCTGGTTTACATTTGACTAATTAAATTTATCATTTCCATTTCTGATTAATTAACCTGTTTTCCAAATCAAAGATATATTTAAAGATAAATTTAAAGATATAATTTTATCTCCAAATCTTTTTAAAATTTAGTTTTAAAATACTTTTTCTTTAATAAAGTTTTATTTTAATAATTTTCATTATCTGTGCGATTGAATATATACGAGTTTAAGATGATATTTAATTTCAATTTTTAATTCTTAAAGAAAATTTTTAAATGTGAACTTTTTAATTTACTTTCATGTTTAATAAATAATAATAAAAAAAAAACAATGTAATAAACATCTGTGCTCGTTACAATATAAATTTAAAAAATTTATTTATGATAACAATCTTGTTTGTTTAAAAAAGGATAAAGGTTTGAGGATGTGTGTGTTTGTAACTCAATTTGAATATAGTTGATAACAACTACTTAGATAGTTGAAAGTACTTCTATTAAATTATAGTAGATATTTGTTTTTAAAATATTATTTACTATATTAATTATATGTATATAGTAGATATTTGTTTTTAAAATATTATTTACTATATTAATATATATATATATATATATATAATGTCAAACTATGACTTGACATTCAATCATCCTAAAAGTTCACATAAACATTCCACAAACCAATCTGGGATTACTATCCATTGAATTCCTTTCAAACCACTAAACATCACAGGATCACCATCTCTTATGCTAGCACATAACTGTTATTAAACAGGCAAAACTCTCCATACTATAGTGCCACCCTGTGCCAACCAGAGTAATCAATAAATGCCAGATGGGTTGTGCATAAAATCCCCATCTAGTGCCTACTCATCCAATATCCCCAGACTAGTTTCTGGCTTGTAGCCCTCATCAGTGAGGAACTTTGGATCTGAGAGCACTGAACCTAGATCTTAGGATATAATGCAAACTCCAGCTGCCATCTTTTATCTCTACTTAACTACAAAACTATGAAAATGAAATTGAAAATACAATAATATTTTTAATCTAAGCTCAATAACTTATATAGTCATATGGGTCTGAACTCAGTTCAGCACTCAGTTCAGCACCCATACATTTTGTTGTATTTGGCTCTTTAACAACTATAGATACCACTATCCTATTAGATAGGACTGGTGTTAAACCACTAAACATTACTTGTTCACCATCTCTTATGCTAGCACATAACTGTTATTAAACAGGTAAAACTCTCTATACAGTAGTGTCACCCTGTGATCTAGATGCAGTGCTCCCAGATCCAAGCTCCTCACTGACAAAGGCCACAATCCAGGAACTAGTCTGGGAATATTTGATGAGTAGGCACTAGATGGTAATTTTATGCATAGGCCTTCTGGCATCCATTAATTACTTTGGTTGGCACAGGATGGCACTACTGTATGGAGAGTTTTGCCTGTTTGTTTACCTTTTGCTTATAATAAATGATTTGGGTGTGGAAAAAATAGTAAATTATACTCCTAATGCAGTTTTTAAAGATCAGTTGTAAAAGTGATATAACACCCAGATGATTTAATTAGCCGAATAACTGATCAGCAGCTATTGTTAGTTTATAATTTTGATGTGTTTTATAACTGAAATGTGCTCTTGATGTCATAGGTTTAATGTTCTAGCATTGATAGAATAGGTTATTCTGATATTCTTCTTTTTTATCTGAAAAAATTAAGGTATTAATATAATGTTAGTCCATTGTTATATTGCAAACATTTTGCTGACATTTATAATAAAATAATTTAATAAATTTTCATTGTCACTAACATTTTTTTTTCTCTAAAGTATTTAATTGATACTGAAAATTATCTTGAAAGCTCATTTTAAAGTTATTTTCATATTTTACTATAATTCAAAGGTAAAGCTCTTGATTAACATTATTTTTTTTTAAATGCACTTTTAATAGAAAATGTAACCAAACAAAGTTCAAATTTTATATCATATAAAATATACTTTTACCCCTCCCTTTAACAATGACAATTGGTCTTCCAAGACTCATGGTTAAGCAAGAATATCATATACAGAATATGTATTTATAATGGGGGTCTTTGGGGAAAAAATTGGTCAGTTCCTAAAGCTAACAAATTACACTAACTTGGTAATAAAGTACATATTAAAACAATTATTTATAGATTACAGTATATAAAAATATGTAAATCCAAAACCTTAATGTAATATGCTTGCGTAAACTGTATTGCATTATGGAAATATTGTACTGTACACACTGTACTGCATATGTATATATGTATGATAATATAATAGTGCTCCCTCTGTTCATGTAGAAAGATTATTCATTAACACTTATTTTAAATGCAATCTGTTTTTCTTTTAAAACTTTTTTCTAATTCATCATTCACATTTTAAAATGTTGTTGTTCTTTGAATTTGAAACCACTTGGGTGTAAATAACACTTTTAATGAAGTTACAAAATCAATAATTATTTTTACATAATTAACTTGGTGTTCTAAAAAATAATATACAGTAATTAAGGAACACATACTTGCAGTTTAATATTTGTATTTAGTGTTTTCTTGAATCTTTGTGATGATATTTTACTTGAACTGTATTTATATATTGGACTATTTCATCATCTAATATAAGTGTTAAATTTATTTAGAAACATTAAACTTTATTTAAATAATCCAAGTACCGTACATTATATTTAAATAAAGTTTAATTTTTTTAAAGACATTCAACACTTGCATGCATATAGTATTATAGATTCATTAATTATTTATATTTTTAGTTTATACATTCTATAATCAAAATACTGAATGCAGCACTAACATTGTGTTTTATGAATAAAATATTGTATATGCTATACAATTTCACCAAAGTCATTACCAGTATACATATTACAGTAATGTATTTTTGCTTTTGGGTAAAATGACTTTCAAATACCTACTCTCTGACATCATCAGTCATGCCAAATTTAAGATGGCTGCCAGAAAAATGGAAAAAAAATTTTCTTCCCTATCATTATAGTGAATAATCAATTGTACATTGAAGTAGTGGGTGTAAATTGATGATGAAGCTACTGTGAAATATCGCTAAGTAGCCATTTTCTAAGTGAGGTTTAGGTTTATATAGATATTACTAAGAACAGCTTCAATTGTAATAATGTAGCTATTTTAGGACATTTCTTAACAGATGGTTTTTGAGACTATATCTGTATTTGCAAATTGTTTTTTTAATTACCATGCAGTCTAAATAATATGAAGATATTTATTATTATATCTAATATCATTATCCATGTTCAATAAGTAGAAATAAAACTGGGTTATTTACTTGACTGGTGCATGAGAGGTTATATAAATGAAAGTACTTATATGAAAAAAAAAAGCAATCTTATGTGGATGATTGACAGAGAAAAAGCCTGTTGAACTTTCCTAATTAGATTTTTTAAAAAAAAAACATTATTTATCAGGATAATTAACTTCTGGTTTATTACCATTTTTATGTTTTGTTTTTTTTAAGCCTTAGTTAATAATAGATTATTAGCATATAATCAGAGGATTAGCTGAGTTTGATATTTATGAGCAATCTGGAAATTGTCAACTACCTTAAAAAGTTTTATAATTCATTTAGTCCAAATTCCAGGTCAAATAGATGAATGCATAAATACTATACTACAATTAATTTATATGTATATATGAGTATGAGTACAATATCAAATGTAATAAGGGCTTTAAACATTACATCATTGTTTTTCATTGAAATGGATTGTTAAATAGTTGGAACGGTGTGATGATGGAAGCTTATCTATTAAAGTTTGAGAAATTGCTATCTTAGTACAAAATGATCATTGGTTGTATATATGTGTGGGAGATTATGATGTGGTTCAACTGATGATTGCTAGTTCTGCATAAAATATGTAGTGGGGATCATGTAAATTTTTCATGTGTGTGTGGTCATGTGTATCGGTTGCTTGAGTTGGAATGGAGGATGAATAGACTGAAAAATCCTGAATTCAAATCCCTCTAATTACATATATATATAAAACAATAAAAATAATAAATGTAATGGTTATTAATATTAAATACAGTCTTTTAATTCACAGGAGTACTTTGGTTAATTCCTTAACCTGCCTCCTATTGTTGCTAAATTCAAAAAAACAAAATGGAAACAAATATCATAAACCAAATTCCATGAATCCTGAATAAAAATGTTAGCAGCTTGTCTATTAATTAAATTCATTTCATTTCTATTAATTAAAATTACCTCCTTAATTTCTCTTTGGTTATGGTTTTTGTCTTCAAGAAGAATCTTAACATTTTCAAATAAATAAAAATAAAATGTATTTAATTAATAGACAAATTACTAACATTAAAATTTGGGATACATGGGATTTTAGTTGATGATGTTGGTTTCTGTTTGTTTTTGAATTTAAACGCAGTTGAGGCAGGTTAAGGAATTAACTGAAAGTACTTCTGCAGGTTGAATGACTGTATATAATAGTTAATTACCATTATAATTATTATTTTTATTGTTATTACAATAAGTTTCTTAATTAAGATATGTTATTTGCACTATATATATATATAGAAAGAGAGATTTCATTTGCTATACAATAAAAGTATATTGAATAAGACTTTTTTATATATTTTCACACTAATCTGATACATTTTTAATATTTTCCTACTTCTTAAAGTGTGAAAAATTTTAAGTACTTTTTATACTGTAAAATCCTGTCATTTTTTTTTATAGTTTCTCAATAATCCTTCTTCTATCTACATGGATGTCATTCAATCTCTATTTTAATTCTATCATAATGATATCCAAACATTTTTATCTTTTAACTATTTTTTATTTTACCTTTGTAGATAGGTGGGGGTGTAAATCTGTGTGTATTTTATAATGAAGACTTAGAAACTTAATGGCAAAACGAAATTTATATTCCACAGTATGTCTATTAGCGGTTAATATTAACAAATATTAAGATTAGAATTTTAATCCTAAAATTGATTTTTTATATCATAATTTGTATTATTATTATTGATAATTATAAGTATCTTAATTATTTAAAACAAAACCTTTAATAAATCACTATTGTTTTAAGAATACATATATATAAAATGTTGCGCATATGTAGAATTTAATAAAGATATTTCAAAATGTCTACATGAAATTTTTATAATAACATTCTTAGCTAGATTGATTAATCTTAAACAAATAAGATATGAAACTGAAAATAACAGCTGTGCAAATTTCAGAAAATTTCTCTGTATATATATATGTATTTACAATAAAGATTATGTATAATTTTAAATTTATGAATTGAATTCATTTTTTTAATTAATAACAATTAATCAAAGTATTATTTATATTAATTATTATTTTACCTAATCTATAGATTTTATTATCAATTAAATTATCTCATTTATAAGTCTTCCCTTCCATAAACATTAAAATGAATAAGAAATGAATACTCCGATTTAAAATTAGATCTAAGCAGTATATAAATGAAACTGAACTTACACCTGGGATAAAACGTCTTTCACCTTTGTTAGAAACTTTCTAGTTTTGCTCCTACTAAAACACACACTTGGAGCAACAAGTACAAATATTTTACATTGGCATAAAAATCAAAGTGCATTAGCATGATTTGGTTAAGTGGTTAAAACAGGAAATTACTTACCATAATGAAAAACATTCTGTTCAATTATAATTAAAGTAAATGAATGTCCTAATAAGTTGGTTAGTTGTAAGTATAGACATTTGGGGAACAAAAGCATCGAAAATATTTTGTAATTAAAAAAAAAAACAACATTAGTATGATCAACTGAGATAGGATAATCATTTAGCTTTTTTATAATCAAAATCTTTTAGAAAAATTAAATACATGTTCAGTCTATACCCCCCCCCCCCCTTGATTTCAAGCCCAAAATTGTGAAGATTAAAATTTATTCATAATAACAAATCATATATGAATATACAACATAGATACATTTGATATGTGTGCATATATATATATATATATATATATATATGTTGTAATGTTATAAGTTGCGTAAACAGAGGTTTCTGCATAACTATATACACAACCGTGAACAAAATAAATTACAATGTGGAAAATCGCTATTTTTCTATATTTTATTTGATTACTATGAGCATTTTTTAAACATTATTGATGCACTACAAAATGAAAGTTTCTCAAAGTTCAACCCAATTCCCCTGATTTATAGTCTTTCTTCTCCACATCATCCCAATATCCTTCCTTATTTCATTCATCCATGTCACATGAGAAATCTTTTTAGTAGATTTATAATCTCCTGGGTTCAGGTTTAAAATTAATTGTCCATTTATTATCATCTCTTATAGCAATATGTCTAGCTCAACTTAATTCAGCCTCTTAATGTCTTTTATAATGTCAGCAACCTATATTTGTTCTCTCACCCATGTATTTCTTTTCAATCTCTTTTTGTTATTCCTAACATATATCTACCCTTACTATGTTGCTTGAAGTTTTTATATTGCTCTTCTAGTTAAGTATATGAGTCTCAGGTCCATTAAATAAAAACTGTTAAAACAACTTTATTAAAATTATTCCTTTTCAAATACATAAGAAATTTTCTTTTTAATCTTAAGTTATTTCTGCCAAAAACATTCCAATGAAGTTTACTTCTACAATTTCATCCATTACATTTCCATCTGAAGTAATAATTTGATTAACATTTTTTTTATAATTTTAAACTTCTTCATTATTAATCTTTATTTTCTTTTTTTTAAAAAATCCATTGAACATTACTTTAGTAGTTTTAATATATAATTTTACTCCTACTTTCTTATTTTTATCTGATACCTCTTACAATATTTCCTGAGCTCTGAAGCATTATCTGCAAAAACAATTACATCACTTTCAAAATCCAAGTAACTTAACCAATCTCCATTTACTTTTACTCCTTTAACTTACCATTTTAATTCACAAAATACTTTTTACAAAATGGCTGTAAAAGATTTTAGAGATATGAAGTCACTCTGTTCTACATTTTTCTCAATTTTAATCTTCATACTATCACTATGTAATCTAATCATTGCTATAGCTTGTTGGTAAATATTTTTTCAGAATATGACAATATGCGGGATCTATACCTGGATAGTCCAATGTTTTAAATACTAAAAAATGCTTATAGAATCAAATGCTTTTTCACAGCCTACAAATCCAAAATATAATGGCAACTCATATTCATTGATTATGTCTATAAATTCTCACAATACTCATATATCTGACTTTGTACTAGAACCTCTTTTAAATCCACTTGTTCTTTTGGTTGGTTAAAATCCAAAGTTCACTGCAGATGAGTTGTGATTATCTTGGCAAAAATTTTGTCTAGAACTGGTAAAAGACTGTTAGGTTTATAATTTTAATATCTTCTTTATCATTTTTTTTTAAATATTAATACCATATTCTTCCAATCATCTGGTACATCTTTATTATTTAAACTTTTGGTATGTAACATTGCCAAAAAATTTCCTATTGTTCCACTTGCTTTTTTAAAGATGTTGATTATAATTCTGAAGCTTTTTCTTTTTCATAGATTTAATTACATGTCTCATTTCTACATTTAAAATCTTGGCAATTTAGATAATATAGTAGATGTAGGATTTTTTCTTTTTTATTGCTGTATAATTCATTTCATGATATCATCTCTCTTTTCAGTAAAAGTTCCATCTATTTTCCTATTGCAGGAATAAGTCTTCTATCAATATCCAGATCTTATTTTAAACTTTTGAGAATTTTATTCTCTTCTAATGCTTTTTGTGCTAATTCAAAATTATATTTACTTATATTATTATTAATACTTTTTACTCCATTTTACATACTTATAGATATTTAATTCTTCTTACTGCATCATTTTTATATATTTTCATATTCTTTTTTCTATATAAATTGACTTGTCTTAGCAAAAAATTTTCTGATCAATTGTTGTTTTTGTATATCATCTTTTAAAAATGTATTATTTATCTTTCTATCTATTACATTCTAATCTGAATCGTGTTCAAAATCGGTTATTTGAAAACAATCTGTAAATTTTATTTTATTGGAAAGCTTCTGAGTGTTAGGAATATCAACTGTGAATACTGTTATTTTTAATAATATTTATTTCTCTAGTTTTGCATTAATCTCTATATTACTTCCCACTTGATGATCACTTCCTATCTTGAATTTATTAAGAATATTACAATCTTGACATACATATTTTTTGCTTCACCAATTCTGATGAACCTCCATTTGGATGTCCATGTCCATTTCTTTTGAGCATTTTTCTCAAAGAAATAATTCATAAATAAAGATTTTCTTTATTTGCAAACTCCACAAATCTACATGAAGTCTCATTTCTATCACCATAATCAAATTTACCTACATCAATTTTATTTTTTTATTTTTCAACCAATTCTGTCACTAAAGTTCATCATGACAATTTTAAAATCTTGTTTGATCTAATCAAAAGTCTTTTATACATCAATATAAAAAATCATCTTCTTCTTCATCACAATGATAATTTGTGAAATAAATATAGATAACTGAAACTATAGATGTGGAAATTTTGAATGCAAAGGATTGGAAAATGTGTGAGTGGTGTGTGTAAATTACAATTCCAAATGTTAATAAAAGTGTTATAATGTAATATTACTCTCTATAAAACAATTTGAACTAAACTTTTAAATATATAATATCACTACCCTGGAATTATAACATCACTAAATTTGATTTTGAACTTTGTTCTTCTTCAGCTATACCACGTTTTTTAAAACATTAATAAAAATGAAAAATGATGCAAATTAGTTTCAATTTGTTTTATTTTCAAGTGTAAAGATTTAATCATAGTCATATATTCTATATATAGTTTTTGTTTTTAATAAACAAAGCTTAGTTTAGCAAGAAAAATACTTTTAGAGATTTATTAATATAGGGAATAGGAATTCGATAAATAATTATATTTTGCCTAAAATGTTTTCCAATGCTTTAGGATTTTATAACAATATAAAGGTATGACAGATGTTTATTTTAATTAAACAGAATTAAAAACTAACAATATATTATTTTTCTTTATTATAAAGTATTATTATATTAAAGTTATGGAGTTTATATAAGCAGAACTCTTAATTTCGTGCATGTTGTGAACACATAGTACATCAATTTCAAGCATTCTAATATTAAAATTATATATTTTTTCTTTTTTTTTGTTTTATCTGGTGATTTGAAATATGATCACATTTATCAATATATAAAAGTATAAATCATATAATTTGCTTAAGGTAATGAAAACTATAGAGTGACAAATATATTTGTATTGACTTTTTTAATCATTTTTTTTATGTTTAAACAGACTGACTGACTCTTCAAATAAATGTTTTAGCATACCTAGGATAACAATTTTCAATACAATCTTTTGTAATTAGACAAGACTTGAACCCAGACTTTCAATCTCTCTATACTTATCCACTGCATCTTATACAATTATTACACATGACTATATATAATATGTAAAAAAGATAAACGATCTCCAATATACATATTTCATGCTGAGCCAGCACACATCTGTTGGTGCAGATCAACATATCCCCTATATATATATATATATATATATATATAATCACTGTTTAGTTTATATTAAGATAGAAAATCTTCAAACTTTAAGGACTAGCTTCAGCCTTTTCCATTTTCCAACCCTTCAGTTATCAATATCAGTGAAAATTCAAGGATAAAATGATTACAATATTATTGTCATGCTCATGTTAAATTTAAGTCAGTCTCAACCCTCACTTAGAGGATCTTAATATGTCCATTTAAATACAGAGCATAGTAATGGGCAGAATACTGGTTGAATATGTAATATACATGTATATTGTCTATGCTAAATTTAGTGTAATTATGCAGGAACTTGAACTCTCACTTTCAAGCTCCTTATAGTTATCCACTCTAATCGTATGCCACTGATACACATGATGACATACATATGAAAATATAAATGATCTCTAATATACATATTTCATGCTGAATAAGAATTCATTGTTGATCCAGATCACTATATCCCACACATATATACAATCACTGCTCAATTTATATTAAGATATTAAATCTTCAAACTGTAAGGGACAAGCTTCAATCTTCTCCTCCTCAAACTCTTCAGCTATCCACATCATAGAAAAGTGAGCACTGATTCTATACATATATGTGTGTAATTTTCAAATCAATATCAAACTTAAGTTATTG